>JAUMHG010000059.1:9830123-9846834 GCA_032359395.1 Enteromius anoplus
TATATATATTTATAAATCCTCATATAACATTTATTAGTAATAACAAATACTTATTATGCAATAATTATTATTATTACTGGCTGCTAGTACAATTTTAAAAAGGAAATATTTGTGTTTTTAATGTTTGTAATTGTTGTTAATAAATAAAGTTTAATTAACATTGAATAAACTTTTAGTATAAATTGAGTAAAACTGTAAATTATGAAGATGACAAAATAAAAACATTTAATGTTATAAGTTCTTCACATGAAAAAGTTTAAAAACCCCTGGGTTTAATTATTAGCATTTATAAAGAGATTACAGGATCGCCATCACAAGTTAATCCTAAACACAATAAAAACACACGACAAAGATAAATTAGAAGGGAGAGTGTTGTTGGGTGAAAAACCCGAATTCCCCACACAGTGAAGCTAGATTATTCCAAAGCCAATCTAGGAGATCCATGTCTCCTCCAATGACCTTCAGAGAGAACAGGAGCAAACAGCACAGAGGAGAGATGCACTGAAAGAACACAGATAGCAAATGAAAAAGACAACAGCAGGACTTCTAATGAGTTGATGACAGAACTCCAAGATGAGAAAAAGCGAAGATGAAAAAAAAAAAATTGTGTGCATGTCTCTGCCAGCTCTTGCTCTCGTTCCCTCTCAGGCTCTTTTCGGCCGCTCACAGGACGTACCAATACCGGATCCATCTTCTGCTGCTAAGGACTCAGCCAGCTCTTTAGCTTGGGCAAGTCCAGGAATATTTTCATCAGCTTCCTTACCCTCCAAGGGACTATCACACCCTCCATTCTGCCTCTCTGCAGCTGAAGGCTCATGAGTACCGTTGGTGTTTGCCGTAGGAACCTCGGATTTCAGATCTGCTGGGGCTTCTTGGTTTTCAGACACAGTCGTGATGTCTGTATCATCGGGGGTCAGAGTGGATTCAGAGGAAGTTGGGGAGGTTGGTGTGCCGTCAAGGACCTTCTCAGATGCTTCAAGGGCCTGAGGTTTGCTTTCAGACTCTGCATCTGCGGTGCTCGTGTCAAGCAGGGCTGCAGTCTTGTCTTTGTTTGCTTTCTGCTGCATTAGCTGGAGCGCTGCCATCTTCATGAAGAGAAGATATCTGAAGCACAAGAGGATGTCATGTTTAGACCAGTCGACAAACAAACCTTCAGGACTGTCAAAGAATTGGCAATTAAATAGAAGATTCATTTAATTAGTAGTAGTATTATTTTTTAGAAGTATTAACATAATAAAATAATATTAACAATAGTTATGACAGTAAAATTAATAATGTAATTGTTACCATTTATATTATTACTACTATTATTATATATACTTTGGATAAAAGCCGCTGCTAAATTACTAAAAGTAAATGTAAAATATTATTTTTTTATTATTACACAAATTATATAATTATATACATCTTTTAAAATCAACAACCTTTTGGTGTGCAAAAATCCAGACCTTGACTGGTTTTGTAAACACACTGCCCTTTAACATATTCAAGGAACTGCTTAAGATTTGTGATCAAAATCTATGAAAACATCCTAAAATGCCGTTTTGTTTCTTTACAAAGCTATCATACGACTTTGAATATACAGCTTCTTTTTATGTTGTCTTTTTGGAACCTGAAACCCACTGCTGGCAAATAAACCAAATCTTCATTAGACAACAAATGGAAGAGTAACTTTAATCAGATTTAGGAGGCAGGAACAAACCTGTGCTCCACAAAGGCCTCAATGAGCTCTTGGCGCAAGCAAGCCAGGCGATGACGATGCTGGCGGGGGAAACCCAGCTTCTGGCTCTCAGGGGCGAGCTCTTCGCCCTCCACCGACAGGAAGTTGAGGTCAGGTGGGAAGGTGCGCAAAAGGTCCAAGATGTAATGGCGGCCATCGTTTCCAATGATACCTTTACACTCCACAGAGGAGCACAGCTCTACAGCAGTATCTTTCTCGTTGAGCACAGCGTGGCGCTGCACCTTCAGTGGGCGGCTGGTCTTCTCCAGAAGCTCTAGATACTTGGGGTGGGACACTACGGTCTTGCCGAAGTCAATGGAGCCGTAGATGACGCTCTGCTCCTGTTCACGCTCCAAGATGCCAGGAATGATAGACTGAGCGGTTACACGGTAACCTCTGTAGTCCACAACCACCGTGCCCAGGGTGTAGAGCCCCTCCACATCCACAGCACTGTACGCCCTCACCCCGTTCAGGTCGTTGGTGGGGGCGGTGTGGGCGGCAGCGTCACCGCCCAGCTCCCTGTAGTGGTCACGAACATCAAAACCTAAGCTGAAGAAGATGTTGTTCCAGATGAACATCTGCATGCGCGTTTCCTCTCCAGGGTTGATGGCCATTACATTTCCATCAATCACCGCCATTGCGCCACGCGTCGCCGCAGCAGCAAAGTCGCTATGAACCTAAGAAACAGAAGTGAATTTGTGAGCTTCACACTGCTACTCAAATGAAACCGTACTTGTTCTGAAACTAGTGTTGGTGTGTTCACCTTGAATATGGCTCGTTCTCTCAGCAGGCGCTCGGGGAGGTTCTTACGAGAAAGTTCTCTGGTCGTCTGGAGCTCCTCGTTCCAGTCTCTAGTCTATAACACAAAACAAAGACTTTTTATTGTGCTTTTTGAAAAAAAAAAACTAAATCCACTGCAAACTGAAGGATGGATGATTTCAGGGCATACTTGGCCAGGTATATGCTCCTCGTAACCCAGACGGGAAGTGTAGGCATCCTCTGCTCGCACACAGTCCATGGCGTGATCAATCTGTGGTGCAGTCCAGCTGTACACTTGGAAGGGGGTGGCTATCCTCTCAAACGGATGCCTTTGAACCCTGACGCAAGATTCACAATCATTATCAATAAAACTATATAATAACAGAACGAACAAGAGATAGGGTCTCTAAAAATGTGACAAAAATGTATAAGTTATTCTAAACTAGGGAGTACTGATTTATACATTTAAATAAGCATTTAAATTATTAAATAACATTTATTATTAATAATAATATTTAAAAATAATCAAACAAAAATTAATATGTGAACTCAACACATATTTCTTCCGTGGCCTAGCAGAGATAAAAGGGCCACGTTTTTTTAAAGCAGGCTAGATCTGGTTGCTTCAAAGGAGTTCTTCTTCAGTCTAATCACCTCCCGATCTAAGTGGGAGGTGAACTAAATTTGTATTAAAAATAAAAAGTGTATTACCTCTTCTTTTGCAGAGCAGTGAAGTTCTTCTTGAAGGTGGCGCTAATCTGACTCAGCAGTTCCACGAGAGAGTGGCTGAGGAAGCTGGGGTTGGCTGGCTTGGGATTGAAGACATAAGTAGTGGACCTGCAATGATTATTTTCATGTTATGAGCAATTACAGAAAAGGCTGGTATTGCATTACTGATGAACTTTGAGTGAGCATTAGGATCTCTATAAATAAATAATAAATACAAAATTTAAGAAAGCAAGTATTGCAGTAAGCAACATGCAGAGCAGTTGTCCTCTCTCATTTAGCAACCTTGGTTTCAGAAATTAATTGTAATTCATCACACTTTATTTTAAGGTCCAATGCTCACTATTAACAAGCCATTAAATATAGCTTTAGCCTCAATAAACTCCTAATTTGCTGTTAGCAGGCTAGTTGTAAAGTTTAGGTATTGGGTCTAATTATGGATGAGGAATATGTGCTTTTCAAGTACTAATAAACAGCCAATGGGTTAAAAAATAGCATGCTAATATATATTCTGTATTTGCACTTTTTGGTTAGATGCTAACTGCATTTCATTGGCTATGTACTTGTACTCAATTGCACAATGATAATAAATTAGAATTTAATCTAATCTAAAGAATTGTCCCTATTGCAAAGTAAAGAGCTATACACAATGAAACAAACCAAACAGTTACAAGGTGAATCAACATTAAAATCTTTGATTTGAAACATTTGGAAATCATAAAAAAATCTACAAGGCACGTAAAGTATTGATTTAAAAATGTTGCTTCATATAGAAACGATAAGTTTTACATTTAATGCAAAAAAAGTCTCAATATGCTTGTCACCCTTTTTTCCCACGAGAAACTCTACTATTCAACTCAACACTGAAATAATGCAGTACATACTACTGGCTTTATATACCATCCATTAACAACTTTGTAGAGTATAACTGTCTTTGCAGCTTTTTAATTTAGTTTTTATTAAAAATCAATTCCCCTATGGAGAAAATAAATGGGATTTTTATTTCCAGAAATGCTGCACTCAATAACTGACCACAGAATGCCAGCCTGACCAATCAGAATACAGCTCTCTAGAAAGGCACTTACTGATTGAGGTAGAATCCGCGGGTGGAGGCAGTGATGCTGACGTGTCTGTCCTCAACAGTCACAATGTATAAATACATAAGGTCTCCATGCATCTTCCTGTTGCCAGGCGGAGGGTTCCAGCCACTCATGGTCAAGACCTTCAGGCACTGCATAGGCTGCAGACAGAGGCCAAAAGTAAAAAAACAAGTCAAAACAAAAACAAGGGATCATGAAAGAGTCATGGCAAAATCATTTGTGCGTCATCTCCTACCTTCCAGTCTTTGTTCTGTGGCTGAAGGGGAACTAAAGGACGCTCTTTGCTGCCTGGCAGAATGTGTTCAGGTGGCGTGCAATCAATCTGCTCAAGTTCATTACCCTTCTTTTTGCGTTTCCCAGTATCTGCAAAAGGTAGGAACAAAAAGGTCATTGAATACTAGCCGTCAACCTACTAGAAAACACTTTTCAATCTTCCTGTCTCAGACCTCCAAGGTCTCCATCTGTGAAGACACTGAGGAACGAGAGGGAGTTGCAGTCCACTCCATTATAAGCGTCTGATGGATCCAGGCTCTTCAGCAGGTCTCTGATGTGACGGACGTGTATGCGAGCTTCACGCACTGTGTAGGGCTCTAAGGGAAGGAAAGCAAACTGTTAAAAGCTCTGTACCTTCAAATAAGTTGAATACTTGAGATACAAAGTGTTGAATTAATCGTACCTTCCACCACTTTGAGAAGAGAGCCTTCCTGCAGGCCTTCGATGGACTTGAGCTCAGCAAAGTTGTCGAGTACATTGCCGTCGAGCTGCAAGGAGAAGCAGGTGCGGTGGCAGGTGTCCTCACGGTCCATCAGAACTTGGTGGATCTCTTGCACCATCTCCTGTGGTGATACCTAAGAAGGAACCACAGATTTTATTACAATACATGGTTGCGAATGTTTGTGTAATGAGCAGTCAGTGCAAGCACAAGACTCACCTGGAGGTCAAAGGGTTCAGTTCCTGGTGCTTGGATCTTCACAGTGAAGCCAGTGTCTTGAATTACAATCACTTCCTGTTCGTTTGCATCCTCTGCGGGGTCTGCATCAGCACTGCCATCCTGCTTGGAGTCGGCCTCCTCGGCCTGATCATGACCGGCGTCCCCGTTCATCACTGCGGTGTCACCACGGTGTCCTGTAGGTAAAAAATTGTGACCATAATTTAACATTTAAGAAAAAGCTTACCCAAAAATGTACATTTTATCATCTTTTACACATCCTCATGTCGTACCAAACTTGTATGAATTTCTTTCTTATGTTGAATGCAATAGAACATATTTTAAATAGTTTTGAAGAACCAAACAGTTGTTGGTCCACATTGACTTCCATAGTAGGGATAGAAATACTACGGAAAGTCAATGGGGACCCTCAACTATTTGATTACCAGCATCATTCAAAATAGGAATCTCAATATAAGAAAGAAACTCATACATATAGTGTATATATATATATAGTAAAGAGTTTTGACACATACTAGTGAGGTGGCATTTTTGCATGCAACAATAAACACAGCTTTATCATCCAATTCACATACAAAAGACTAGTAAATAGTCTATTTTCCCTCAATGATATTTTCACATTTAAACTGTTTAGTGATTTAATTAAGGACTCTTAACAAACTAAAAGATTGGCTTGCTCAAGTAAGGTACTGAATGAATAAGACTAATACTAAAACAAAAATAGAAATATTAAAAACCACCAAACAAAAAAAAAGCACATATAATTACTAAAACTCAAATTAAAATGAAAACTGAAGAAAGCTCATTTAAATTAATTCTATAATACAAATAACACTTATATATAATTATTTTATATAAGTGGATCTTCATAATAAAGAGCTCTCTACGTAAAACATCGGCCTCGCTAATCACTTAGCTTGTCGTTAAGCCTGAAGAAGTTGCTTAAACGCTAGTGGACTTTTAGCAGTAGGTCAGCCAACTAGCACAGCGGTCTGCTTCTGAGGGCCTGTGACACTTCACACACAGTACACAATACAGCTCCCGCAGCGCAATGTCGTGCTGCCATGGAGATCTCCACGGCAACATTTTAAGTCCGGGGTCTCAGGGGGCAATCATTCCCAGTACGCTCTCCGGCTGAATGCTGCCGGACCTAGTGCAGCCTGACTCAATTGTCTGAGGAGATCCCGTCAGCCTTACTGATTGATTCCCTCACACAGATCTGCTGAGGCTGCATGTTTTGCCACACACTGAATCGAATAAGATGACAAAGACCTGAAATTCCTGCCACGGCAGGCATGTTTGAGATGCCACAGCTGTCTCAGCCGTAACTCTCTCAGCTAAAACACACAGTTTGCTTTAGACAACTGCAGCATGTCCTTGGCTCTCCTCAGTGGTCACGGCTATAGCAACAAGCAGCTGGTCTCACGCTACAGACAAGAAGGACCACACAAAACACAATCCCTATACAAAAAAAGCAGGATTTATAGAGTAAATGGCATAGTTCCAGCAGCTATTGTTAGTTCAAAGTGAAACTTCTCTTCAGACCAAGTGGCACCATATGGTTATTTTATCTTGCTCTAAATTGAATGTTTACACAGATCTCCCACAATCCAACTCAAATCTAATCACAAGCATTAGGTCAGGTGGTAAAAGCCTGTTGCTTAAGTAGAAGCACACAAATTTTAAACCATCTTACTGCAGGGAAATTCTGCAAACGGTGAACTCAAAAACATTTCTGACACACAAAAGGACAAAACTTTACTTTAATTTATTAAACTGTGATGCTTTTTATTTTATTTACACATTTTTTTTAAAGATCTCAAAAGTCCTTAATACTAAGTCTTGTCTATATAGTTTTTATTAATTGTTCTTAGTAAATCTAACAAACTAAAGTTGCTAAATAACTCAATTAAACTAGACAACTAACTAAAAGTACATTTATATTTCATTATATAGTTTACTTCATTTTAAAGAAAATACATTTTTCTTTAACAAAATGAAGATGCATCACAGAAATCTGGATTAGCGCAGGCCTAAAACAATGGATTTCAAACGTTTTGTCTCCAATCCCCCACCGTCCAATACAATATTCAGAGTCCCAGGCCCCACTTTTCCAGTTATGCGTGATCGACTGGATATTAACTATTTTTTAAAGATATTTTACTTACAATGTCTCTCTAATAAAAGCTTGGAAGGCTTCTTTTAAAACCATTTCAATCTTAAATTCAGTTTACTAAGGCCCCCTGATTGAGAACAACTGCCCTAAAACAATTTCAAACCAGCTATTCCATTGAATTGCATCACAACAACAGCTGGCTTTTAAATAGATAAAAATGTGAGAGAGGTTTGTGCCTCGGCATTGCACAACTCTGAAGTCAATCCCCTTGTCCTTCAGTCCTCTCTCTCGGCTGGGTGAAGTCCAGTTGTATGGCACAATAAAATGAATGTGAAGGCTGGAGGGCCAGACGAAACCAGTTTACATTAGACTATACTGATCGCCCTATGACACCAAAGCCAAGCATGTTCTAAGACTTTACTCCTTTCTTTATCCTTTAAGCCAAATGCAATCTATACAGTGTGACCAACAGTGTGAGTTTTATGCATTAATACATATGGCACTGCTGCAGAAGTTCAGAAGAGCTTAGAACAAAAAAATAAAACCCTGATGATTCATTTGCAACCCTATGCAGGTAAATCATTTGGAGCGCTCAGGACAGTGATCTGACGCTATTACATTCTTAACTAGGCATGCTTACTGTTTTCCCTATGACAAAGCGCATTTCATCAATAATAAAGAAGAAAGTGCAAAGTACCACTGTGAAAACAATAACGTTTCAACAGCAAACAGTAAAAGAAGCAAACTTACTAAACAGCAGCACAAACTGGCAGTTAAACCTTCAGCCATGCACAACATAGGAAACATGCCAAACTTTATCACAACTGAGATCATGGTGGCCAACATGAGACGTAACTGAAGCTGCAGCCTCTACAGATCCCAGGTGGAGTGACATGATGTGTTGGGGCAACAGCGCATGGCGTTGAACATTTGGCATTAGTAATACAAAAGCCGCATGCAGCGATCCTTGTCATTTAAGCTGTGCAAAATATACACAATTTCTTGCAGTCAACAGAAAGCATCCAATAATACCCTAAATAAAACAAAAACTACCAAAGTACATTTTACAAGAATACTATTTCAGGTTTAACTCAAATGTGTTACTTGCCATTTCTTTGTAATTGCTTGTAAATTTACTAGCAATTTTTGCGCAGAAATTATTTTCGCATCAATTTATTTTCAGTGTAGGATGCATAAAAACTAGCAAAATTCAGCCGATCATGTGATCTCAACATAGCTGCACTCATTAGGACCCATTTATTTTTTTACTGAGTGCTCATTTCAACTGAGATTCCAAAAAATGTATTGAAAAGTTGTTTTTAGGTAATAATATCTGTGCAAAACGTTTTGAATGAGAGCATCCTCAAAAGCATCTAATAATGTAGCTCCAAGCTGATCAAAGGTTACAGATTGACAATAAGAAATACAGTATAATCACTAAAACTGCATGGCAAACCAAAAATGACCTAACCAGCTTCCTAAACATCTTTATTAAGCATTTATTACGTATATAATAATGCAATTGCATACATGTCAACTGCACAAGGACATCAACTTTCAAAGCCCATGAAGAGTCCAATTCAGTCACAATCAGACACCATTAGGAGCATCAAACCCAACATATCAAACACAGTCAAAGGCTGTCAGAGAGTGACCCATTCCGCAACTGTCAGGTGCCATAATGACAGTCAGTCAGTTCCAAGGTCTCCTTAAATGTGACACGAATTGCAGCAGCTAGCTAACTGACAGTGCGCACAAAACCCGGCTATTTGCTCTAAAACGGATCTAATGACAGCTTATAGCTCAAAAATAATTCGCAAATTATAGGATCACTCCTACGTGACAGCCAAACGGTGTAATCCCAACACTTACCAAACAGATCCCTCTATATTTAACTGGTAGCAATAACCTTCTATCGGCATACATGCACCATGACTTTCCATGTGCGTCTACTTCCGCTTCCCGGTCGAGGAGCGCAACACTTTCCTGAATGAAAGAGAAGGGGGGTCGATAAACAGGCGCGCGTTTTAACAAGAGATTAATTACTAATACGACATTTTTGAAAAGTAAATTATGTACATTTATCGACATACTGGGCTCTTACTCCACTAACAATTATTCACTAAAGAGTAACCTAAAAATTAGACCGTAGTAAAACCAAGCTCTCCCTCTCTCGATAAATAGTTCCGTCCCACTGAAGGTGACCTTCACTTATTGGTGTTCCAGCGCGCTATTACAACACATGTGCGTCAGGATTTCATACACAGCTAGCGGACAGGCTACTAACAACACTTTACACTGCTGATAATGAGAGTTATCATGTACACCACAACCAAAACATCTCTGGATTTTAGCGATCAAGTTTAAGAACCTCAGTTGGTCGTTTTATCCCAATGATTTTGCTACAGCAGGCACACAGTAAACATCTTGCAACTAACATCTTTCTCTCCAGACAATGAATATTTAAATATTAATTAAAAACAAATACTTAAATGAACTGTAGTACTGTTTCATGTAAGCCCTAAATTAGCCGAGAAAGCTGGGACACTGGAAATTAAAATTAACACCTTTATACTACTTTGTCACTTCTGTGTGTGTGTCTGCTTGCAAAATACTGAGACATCAACTTGCATTCACCTTGGCTAATAGCCTAATACCCTAAATTAGTCTCACCTCCTGTTAAAATGACAAAAACATTTGTAATAAATACTTCAGCTACTACAACAGGTTTAAACAGAAATAATGAATGAATACAAATTAGAAGGGGGAGCCTAGTCACGCCATTGACACAGAATGGATTTTATGTTCATTTTAGCTGACTATAGTGGAAAATAGTTTATGTACAACTAAGCACCTAGATCAAGAGCAGTACTTAAAGCACATTAAGACATAAAAATGAATGGCCTGTACAAGGTTGTGAGCACTTAGCGTTCCTTCCCTTTCAGAAACACAATGGATCTACAGCAGACACCCCTGCAGTACGTCGCCTGTTTATGTCCTTTGATACTTACTACTTCACTTTGACCTCTATCCAGTGAATCATATATCAGACATCAACACTGATTTACTCTCAACAGCAATGGACTTGTGTTAAAATACATCAAAATCAGCAAGAGCAGAGCGATTTCTAAAGTGTGACTTAATGCTCACTTACCGCAGGCACATGGATCCTTCAAAGCTGTCTTGATGGTGTCTTTGCCGTTTGCTGTCTCGCCTTCCCGGGCAAGATCAACGGGGTTGCAGTTGGGCACTGATGCTGGGATGTCATCCGTCTTGCTAACCATGATTCGTTTCTCACAAGACTTATTTGGTGTCGGAATGAGCAACAGATGTCCGTTGCTGAGGGCTGTGATGCGGGTCTGTTGTTTGGCCTTCTCCGTGAGACGGAATGGCTGCCTGGTTACATGCAAAGATATTACAAAAACAACTTAACTTGCGAAGGACAGTTCTCAGCCTGGCTGTCACACGTGGTTTCTCCTCCTCTTGACCTGCTTGCCTTTGTATTTGTCCCACCCACCAACACACACGGCTACGGAAGCCCGAAAGCTCAATTTCGAGAAGAGCGCTTTACCGAGTCAGTTTAACGTTGGTTGTTTGGCTAGTTCTTTATTTATTACAGTTCGTTTAAATATGTTACGTGAACCAGATTTGAAATTTCTGGCTCTAAATACAATTAAAGAAGGTCCGACTCACTTCAGAGACTCGGTTCTTTCGAGCAATTATTTTCAGTGATCCGGTTTTAAAACGATTCAGTCAAACAGAAAAGTTACAAATAATTGTTTTAAACCCACTTTAAAATATTTAATGGTAAGCCTAGGATATATATATATATATATATCATTAAAGCCAATTTGTGGAACCTGTATTTTTTATTTATATCATATTGTATTTGGAAAGTTGATTCTTTTTATCTATAAATGTGCATGAAGACAACTTCTTACCTGTAATTTTTGTTTATCATCTAATTTTGCAAGAATGATGAGAGACTTTAACACCCATCTTCTTCATCATGTTTAATAAAAACAAAGATATATTGTGATTGTGTCATAGTTGGCATATTTTAACCTTAAATAAAGTCATATAGGAACTGTATATTACCCTTTTTTAATGAGTTTTACTAATAGGGTGCTTATTTTAATTTCATGTGTCCCATTTTGTTTGTGCAGTCATGATTCGGTCATTTTGGAAATATCTGGTTAAAAAAAAATATTTAAAAATGGTATTTATTAAAAATAAATAAAATAAGTAAAAAAAACCAAATTCCTAATTTCTGAAAAAAAAAAGTATTTCTCTAATAATTTGTCTTTTATATTTATATCTGTAAACTATAGTCAGTATCCACATTTTTAGTAGATATTTTAGTAAAATTTCTGCTATTTGATTATAAAAATTGCTTTAAATGTAATGAAGGTTTGCTCTTGAGCATGGCATATTTCAGATAGATTAGGATTTTTTTTTTTTTTTGTTATTTATTTTTTTTTATCAATGACGTTGACATGTTGATAAGCACGAATAACGACCGACAGAGTGATGTACTAAACTCCTTTAATCATGTATTATAGAGTAAACAGTAGATCATTTATTGCGACATTATTGTTGCATAATTTTCTGTGGGCCGTCAGAGATTTGAATTACTGTGTACATTTCAAGACTTTCCAAATTGTTTGTGAAACAGGACACTGATGTCTGTTATTAGCCATTGGCCAAACATACAAATACAGTGTGTTAACGTTACTGCAGTTTCCCATGGAATTTGGTTCTAATCGCTTTTTTCCCGGTCATAGTCCTGTCCTTTAAAAACAAGACAACTCATATAGCTGTTTTAAGACCTCTACCATATAACAGTCAAGTTTAAGGGAAGACATTCCGTACTTAAGGACCCCAAATAAAATCTTGGTAAGCACACTGCTCATGAAAATGAAGACTACAAAAGTAATTGGATATTGCATGTACTGTATCTATGGATTATTGATTACAATTCACCACAATGTTCAAAAATGTATGTTGTAAATACGATTATGCAGAAGCCATGTTGTGAGGCAGTATTGCTTATCTCTTTAACATCACAATTATAAACAACTTAAGAACAATGAAGCATTCTCATTAGCATCAATATGTTTCCAAGATGAATCATTCAATCAAAACCAAAAATCTACTCATTAACTAGTGGATGTGATTATATGATGCATCACAGTCGACACACAACCTATTTGCATTCTAAATCCTCCCTATCTCTGCACTGATACAATACAAAAAGTGGTTATAGGCCTTTTTTAAATAGTGTCAGGCGTATGCGTATACATTTACAAAATAAGGTTTCAGACCCTGAGTGAAGCAAATATCACTTTGTTAGGGCTGTGCCAAATTAGACACAATTTTAAGACGAAAAGAAAACATCTTTCCCTGTAAGGGCTGCTTTTCATATTTGAATTTTTAACAAACTTATATTCAGTATTCAAAGCGAAATTATCATCTGATCTAATAAAGCAAAGAAAAATACCACATATACAACTTCTTTAGAAAAGCTCAGTTTCAAATAGATGCTACTAAATCGTTTACTGTTACATTATTTTGCAAAATGATGTAGTTGTCACAGGCTTGTGACACTAAAGTCCACTATAGCACAGCCTACTTTTTACGCGTTATTAAGAGAACAGTTCACTTAAATATGAACATTTTAGAGAAATTTGAGAGAAATCTAGCATTAGTCACCAATGGATGCTGTGCAGTGAATGGGAGTCCAAACAGCTGATACAAATATGACAACAATCCACAAGTAATTCACATCATGTTTGTAAGAAATAAATTCATCAAAGTGCTTTAACTTCAAATTATTGCTTATGGTTATAATACAATTCCTTAATCCTCAATATTTTGAAAAAAGTGATGGTTTAAAGTTAAAACGTCTTAATGATGGGTTTGTTTCTTACAATGACAAGACATTAACTGATGGACTGGAGTCGTGTGGATTACTTTGTGGATCATTATTTTGATGCTCTCATTCGGACGCCACCCATTCACTACACAGGATTTTTCTCTTAATCACAGGAAATTTGTCCAAATCCGTTCTGATAAAGAAACAAACTCATTTATACCTTGGATGGCCTGAGGGTGGGGATAATATCAGCAAGTGTTCATTTCTGAGAAAACTATTCCTTTAAATTTAAATAGTGTCTGTTGTAGTCAAGAAAGGTGATCTCTCATCCAATCCATTTCCATGGACTGACCCTCTCTTAATTATACATCTAAGAGCAGGAGTTATCCCTCAGTTTATACCACATCTAATCTTGCATATTATGAATCTACAAGCTTTTGCGATACAAACACTTAATATATGTTTGCGATATGTATCACATTGCTATTAATCAATCAGTCTCCTGGTATTTGCACATTTACCTGCCCACACAGAATTATAAAACAAACAGCATTGTGATTCTAATGACACAAATGCAAAAGTGTTATCTGCAACATCAGACTAAAACACTACAGCGTAAGCAGCATTGGCTAATCGGTCCTTTGGGCATCACTGGTTCATTTAATGATGGCAGAACAATGGTGCGTTGACCCTTGAGCCCACTCTCTTCTAATCAACAAGCCCACGTATGAACACACTATACACCAGATAAAGCACTTAAGCAAATGATTCAGGCTGTATAGATCTCATTCACACAGGATTTATCTGTTTGACTGAAGCAGTATTTAGGGGATAAAATCCCCATCGCATCTGGAGGGCTGAGAGAATGCACTTGTGGTGACACCAGACAGACAACCTGATCATTCAGAAATATCTGAGATGAGCTAGTCTGCAACAAGGGCATACAGATAAAAAAAGCAGCTGAATAAAGACTCAGCAGTAACAAGTTCACAAGGACACTGACTTCAGCCTGTTTCGCACATCCTGCGTTCGCAGGAAGTAAACAGCAGGGACACGCTTCCACACTGACAGCTCGGCAGCTCGAAATTAAGCGATTTTTACATTGCATTTTCCTTTTAATCAAGGCTAAACTGTTTAAAATGGTTATACGAAGTGTGAAATTAGGAAATGAAGAGGTGACTGTGTTTACATCTGAATGGCAATTTACATAAAAACCAAAACACCTGCAAGTGTAACTGTTCTGATACAGATTTACTGAACAAACATAAGGACAGACGTATCTTTTAGAGGCTTAAAAACACAATCAATGCTTATAATGTGAATCAATAAATGAATGAATAGATTAATCCTGCATTTGTAACAAACGAGTTTTGTGCTGTGGAATCAGGGATGAATGCGGTTCATATCTGTATCATAACTGAATTGCATTTACATTCATATGCATCTACAGCGTGTGCACCGATGCAAATCAGCACTTCATTCCCACATGATAGGATGCATTACCTAAAACATCTGTCATTTACTGAATTTAAAACCATATGCATTCTAGCCTTTCTTCCATTTCTTTCCATTTAGTAATGGAAGCTAAAATTAAGACAATGTAAATATTTACAGCACTTGCTTTTGGAAGAGAAGTTTGAGATCTGTAAAAGCCTGTCAAATAATGCGATGGATAATCTGATAAAATTAAATTAAATTTTAAAAAAGTTATTGCAAAAGCAGAATAAAAAGAAAAGGCAAAGCGTTTGCGATACTGCACTAAAATGTGAATCAATAGCACTTTTTTTTTTTAATAAATGCTTTTTATACACAGGAACTGACTTGGAGGAGTGCGCTATTGTTTAAGAGACGTTAAAAAGAATAAGTATATGTTAAATTCACAATGATAGAAATATTCATCCTGCTTTTTGGTAAATCCATGCCACTTTTCGGCCGGTGAAAATGATAACTTACGCAGGACTTCACCAATCATTTAAATTCCAGCCCTCCAAAACTTATCACAGGTTTAGTAATCGCAACCTTTTACACTTAAGTGTACGTCACAATACAGAAGAAAATATCAGTTGCTACTTTCATTACATTGCTACTTTAAATATCTACCTATCTATATCTGTGTGCAACTTCATCAGCGACGACGGACGTAGTATAATATGAAAGGGACTGCAGTTATGTCACAATGTCAGTGTGAATCCTACAACCTGTTAATACAGACAGTGAAAAACAAACCTCACACTGCAGACGCAGGATGTGTAGAACAGGCCTTATGAAGCACTTCATGTTTGTATATTGAGGCCCTCAGGGTGATTTTTGATTACAAAAATGCCTTACAGCGACATAAACACGAGTCCATTTTGGTTCAACAAGAACGTAAGCAAAAATCTCTCCGCGGTTTAATAATCACCGCATGTGCAAACTGTAAAAAAAGCAAATGGTATTGCAAATATAAACGTTTCTGTCACTGTCACAATGCGAAGGTTCTCCCAAGGGGCTCAAGGTGCAATTCAGGATTAGATATCATAAGAACAAGCAGGTCGAACTGTAAAAGAAACGCTCATTCAGCGTTGTTCTCTGTGGTGGATGCAGTGGTCGCAGTGGCTTTTGCTGCTGTCGTTGTCAGTCTGCTTACTGAAGCTCCCTGATCGAGCTCCTCTGACTTCTCCCCCTCTGCCTCCTGCAGGGCGTGTCTGTGTGGTGGGCGGTGCTGGGGTCTGTGTCTGTAGGGATAGAGGAAGAGGGCGGGGTCAGGCATGGCCATCGGCTCCTCGGGGCCCGTCACCCTCTCGCGCGGCACGCACTCCCTGGCGCGTTCGGTGCGGAGATTCGAGGAGGGCCTGCTCGAGCTCCGTCGTTTGGGTTTGATGGTGGTCGGGCTGCTGGCACTGGCCTGAGGTGAAGGGTGGACGGGGGGCTTGCCGGCACCGGGCTGGGCCGGTCTCCTGTGTTGCTGCTGGAGTTTCTGCTTGGCTGAATGCAGCTGGAAGGAAAGGTATGCAGCCGCCTCCGTCTGCTTCTGCAGCTCACTGTTGAGCGCAGTGGTCCTGTGGCTGCGGTGTTTTAATTCCTCCAGGAAACGGCGCTCTTTTTCCTTCAGACTGGCGCGGAGAGCACCCACCAGGACTGACTTCTGACTCAGCTCCCATCGCAGATCACTATGGATCTGCTGCTGCTCCTGCAGATGCTCCTCCACCTCCTGGCAACGAGCTTCCAGCTGCTCCTCTTCCTCTTTAACATCTGGAATACGTATAGGACAGACACATTTATTGTAATAAAACTCAATTCAGTGTGATGGATGATTCAGTAAACTAGAGACTTGGTCTGTCTAATTCTAAGTACTGTTTGTTACGCAACTTTTTGGCGATCATGTATAGGAAATGATAGTCATGGCATGACTGTTTTAAAGGTGCCATAGAATGGAAAACTGAATTTACCTTGGCATGGTTGAATAATAACAGTTCAGTACATGGAC
>JAUMHG010000059.1:9846934-9862539 GCA_032359395.1 Enteromius anoplus
TAGGGTCAAATTCTAGGGTTGTAAATGGACCTGTAAAACCGTTTCTGGGCATTTTTTCCCCTTACCTAAGCTACATAACTTCTATGTACATATCAGAGAACAATTTAAAATATTCTCTCGATGCATTCTATGGAACCTTTAAGATCATGTTGAACAACTTAAACTCTTTTTGGAAGCCCCAAGCAAATTTGTTAACATCAAAAGACAATCTTGTAGACATTTTGAATAAAATTCTATTACATTGTATTGATAATATATTGAGCAAATATGCTGTAGCATAATACAATATTTTATATTGTATAATTTTTGTCACGCCCCCCAGGCATGGAGTCCTTGTGATCTGTGTTTTTGTTTTCATTCAGTCTCCCTCATGTGCTCCTGTCATTCTGTAACCCCGCCCCGGTCCCTAGTGTGTAATTGTCTCCCCAGGTGCCATGAGTTTTGTCATTAGTTTTGTGTATATAAGCCGTGTCCTTTTCAGTTCTTGTTATGTGTGGTTAAAGTTTCGTTCAGCGTCCGCGTGAGCTCTGCTAAGCTCTCCGCGTTTTCCTTTTATTTATTAAAAAAACAGTTTAGAGTTTAATTCTGTCTCCGTGTTCTGCCTGCCTGCCGTGCCTTTGCTCAGAAAAGGAAGCGAGAGCGCGAGCTCACAGCGCACCTCCGTTACAAATTTAAATAATAAAAAAAATTATGTGACATACTTGTCTAAAAAATGTGTAAATGTTTGACCTTATACAGTGTCTAAAATATTTTTAATTGTTTTTGAATAAGGTCTCTTATGCATACCAAGCAATAATGTGTAATAAAAAAATATTATTTTAAAATGTTATTTGCTACTTTGATGGCATAGCCTTATTTTCAGCATCCATTGCTCCACTCTTCAGTGTCACATGACCCTACAGAAATCATTCCAATTTCTGCTGATTTGATGCGTAAGAAATATTTATTATTATTATCAATATCGAAAACAGTTGTGCTGCTTTTATATTTTTGTGGCAACTGTGACCCCCCTCCCCTTTTTTTTTATTAAAATGTATAATATTATTACTGTATTTATGGTCAATTTTAATGCATCCATGCTGAAAAATCTTTAATTTATAAATGAATTTATTAAAAAAAAACAAATTAAAAAAAACACTGTGATGTGTAAATTGAGTAATTAAAACATTTGGTATATGTACTTTTGAGAATTTTTTTTTACCTTGTTTGGTAGGTTCAAGTCATAAGTGAAGGGATCAACTCCCCCTATAAATCACATCTAGAGTTTAGCCCATCTTTTACATGCAGATAAACTAGAGAAAGTGAAGAAGCTACGAACACCACACTCTCTAACGTAAAAATGAGTGTATGATCTCATATATGATTCACCTTGTGATATGAAAACAGCCATGACTAATATGCACAAGCCCCTCCGTATAAAATCAGATTTAGCCATAAAAGCACATTTCTATGTAATCTGCGACCCAAAAGGTAATTGGATGTGGGAGAGGAAAGTAGACAAAGGGCTCTTCTGTGCCCAAGGATTAGACTCACTGAGCAAATCCAAATCAACTAATCTCAAGTCTGGTCTGGCTGCTGGCAGGGTGTGCCATCTGTTCAGGGTTATCAGACACATTAAATGTCTAGGACAAGACCTCCCTGAGTATGCTTGACTACCTGAGTATGCTTGACTGCCCACAAAACATAAAGCAAATATAAAGTAAATCGCTAGCAAACAGAAAAAAAATCTTGTTAGAAACTCAAAGTGTGTGCTAAATGACTAAATGTAAAGATATACTAGACTTAAATCACTTTTATATAACTGTAAATTCCACACATCTGGAATTACGAGTAAGAAAATGTGCTATAAAATTAATTATGAAAGAGAAACTGCCATATGAGATTAACTAAATTCAAACAAATTATGGATAATCCATGTATTTTCCAGTTGAAAGTGTCTTACAGTAATGTAATGTCTTTCAGATAAATGACAGGCTAAGTAGCCTGAAAATGAGTTAGAGGAATCTGTGTCAGACGCTCTACACCTGATCCACATGAACCTGACGACCCCTTGCTGTGAGCTCAACATCTTTCCCTCATTTCTGTCTCTCTCGCTTTTTACATTTAATTGCAACTCTGCCAGAACACAGTTCTGTCTATCAGCTTGCCCAGAATGTCCCACAGCCAGCCTATCAGTCCCACCCCATGTGTCCAGACTGAGATGAGCTCATAATGTGACTATACAAAACGCTGTGTTATCCGATCCCTAAATCTGATCTCTCATTCTTCGTTGAGTTCAGTCTTTGCTGCCTCTGACTCTATTAATAGAATGTGTAATGAAACGGAGATGTCGCCAACAATCAGTTGACAAAGGCATTTGTGCAGATAAGAAGCGATAGACATAAAAAAATAAGGAGGATTGTTCATCTAATACTCACATTGTGCGAGCAATATGCTTGTTAATTATGAAATTGTTTCCTTTATCAAACAGTGTTTGCTCCTTTGGGCGTCTTTGAAGACTAAACAAACTGTTTGATCTCAGATGAATAATCATTCACAGCAAAAAAGTATTACATTGTAAGCAGGCTTCGCTAGTCACGATGCCCTGTTTCTATTTTTGACACACCACAGTTATTTCAGCAGTTAATTTTTCCTGTAAGTGGGGAATACAATAATTTTTTTCAGCATTAAATCTTTCACTTTTCCGCTTGTCTGTGCTGATCTGTGCTCTGAACATACTGTTAGTATGCTTGTGTGTTTGAATGGCTGGTTTCATCAGTAGATGGCGACATAACCTAATAATTTAATTATTCAATTAACAATAATTATTCAGGACCAACGTATTGTTCAGCAGCAACGTAAAGGGCTATTATACATGTGTTTGGAATTACCTTTGCTGGTAGAGCACAAGGTAAAATATTGGTTATAATATGTCTTAAAGGGATAGTTCACCCAAAAATGAAAATGATCCTGTTTTTTCCACACATTTGAAGCATCCTAGGTGTGTATGACTTTCTTCTTTTAGACAAATCCGATAAAAGTTACAATAGAAATTGTTCAGACCCTTGCAAGGGTTTAAATGGGCACTTCAGAAGACATGAAATAACGTGCACATATTCGTAATAAAACATCCCTCACATGGCTCCGGGGGGTGAATAAAGTCTTCCTGTAGCAAATCTATGTATTTTTTGTATGATAAATATCCATATTTCAAACTTAGTAGCACTTTTCTCTCACGTCTGCTGTCTGTTGAAACCGTAAGCAGTCCTGGCGGACGTGCATCGGCCCGTGCGCCTCTGGGAAATGTCTTTTCATAGGAAACACAATTCCTTAAATTAGCAAAGGAAAACCAGACTGCTCTTGCCTTCTATCGAAATCCTACCTTTTTCTGTGCTTCTAATTCATGACTGTCGGTTTGTTTTGTGCTCTCTGCACGCTCGTCACTAATAACGCAACACATTGTGTCTGCTTCTGGTTTCCAAACAGCCGACGTGAGAGAAAAGCGCTTATTAAGTTTGAAATATGGATATTTATTGTACAAAAATGGATCAGTTCGCTACAGGAAGACTTTTATTGACCCCCGGAGGCATGTGAGGGACGTTTTATTATGAATACGTGCACGTTATTTCATGTCTTCCGAAGGGTAGCGGCTATCACCCATTTAAATTTTTATTAAAACTCTAATTGGTTTCGTCTGAAAATAGAAAGTCACATACACCTAGGATGCTTCAAAGAAGAGTTAAAGGCAGGATAAATTTCATTTTTGGGTGAACTATCCCTTTAAATATAAAGATATACAATGTTAACTTCTTTATTGAACTGTTGTAGAAATTTTTTTTGTAATTTCAATTTATGATTTAGATGATAATGATTTTTTGGAACATTTTTAAAGTTATCTGTTTGTGCAAATCTCTCTCTCTCTCTCTCTCTCTCTCTCTCTCTATATATATATATACATACTTTATATATATATATAAAGATTCTTTGATGAAAGTTGAAAACAAAAACCCTTACTGATGCCAAACATTTTCATGTTAGTATGCTCATATTGTGCTAACTGATTATATGATAAGTAAATGATTAGTCATTCACATAAATCAATTTTCATCACTGATCATAATTTTAAAAACTCTTTTTTTCCCTCTCCTGTTCTCAGCTTTCTTGTGCCATTCCTCTCTGTCTCCTTGCCCAACTTTGTCTCAGCAAAAAAGCAAGCTGTAATTGGACACCCCCGCTGGGACTGTGCAGTAAGAGCAGAGGAAAACACAGGAAGGATCAATTTGTGGAAGGATGAGGCTGCGTTTGGCTGGAGGAGAGAGGGATGACCTGCAGTATGAAGTAGAGTCGTTTACTGCTTAACAATATGCCTCTTAGTGTGAGATAGGTTGGCTTTTTAGTTAAAATCATCACAATCACAAGACACATTAATTTTAAAAAAAGACATTTACCTCAAATCGAATCACTTGAATTTTAGAAGATTATATGGAAATGAACAGTGTCGAGTGGATAATTTTATGTATGATCAGAGTCGCTATAATGTATTTGTTCTTGCCAAAGCCTTTCAAATGTGTTCGCAAATATCAATACCTGCATTTAGCCTAGATACTAAATGCTTTTGTATTAAATAGACGCACTTCTGTTGCTCTGTACAACTGAACACCCTGTGCTAAAAATACAAAAAACTGCTCATAAATACATGAAACAACATTGTTTTGGAAGGAAACAGAGCTCACCTGCTTCGCTCCTGCCTGGAGGCTTCATGTTGAGTTCCTGTGTAAGTTCTGGAAGTGATAGACAGGCACTGTTATTTCTAAGCTTTTTTCCCCTTGGTTAAAACATTTTGAAAACGGCACATTCAAGAATTATTGGAGATCATGCCATACGTCCTAAATAAGTATTGGTTTTCCATTTATATTATTTGATTAATCGTTTGTCATTTGGACATGCATCAGATTATGGAAGTAAAAGCAATTAAAAGTAAAATAGGTCAATAATAATTCATTTTAATTGAACAATATAATTTACCCTACCATTCGAAAGACTGGGGGCAAAATGATTTTATCATAAATAAATGAATGCATTCATTTAGCAATGATGCATTCAAATTGATCAAAGCTGAGAGCAAATATATTAATAATGTTATAAACAAATGATGCTGTTCTTTTGAAGTTTCTATCCTTAATATATGGTTTAAAATATGGTTTGCACAAACAATATTAAGCAGAACTGCTTTCAACCCTTCTTAATAAGAAGAAATGTTTCTTTTGCACTAAATCGTCAGCTTTGCCATCACACAAATCTATTACTTTGAAAAAGTTTTGATAACAGGAAGTGAACTGAAACCATATTCTACGCTGAAACAAAACGATTGATTGAATTTACAATTTTTTTTTAAGTGGTTGCAATCAATATATACATTAGGTACATTTAATTTGTAAAGTTAGTCAGCTAAATGTATTTTAAATGTAGCTATAAGACATTGATTTGACAATTTTTTTCGTTGTACAATATTACTATTATTACCATATTTTTGACAGAATAAATGTTGAATATGACTTAAAAACATCTTACTGTCCCCAGACGTTTTTAATGGTATTAATATCAAGGGGTTTTAAGAATGCTTTAAACTAGCATGATTTGTTGCTCTTCAGGACAGAGGAGCAAAAAGATGAATATGTAGTGTGCTGGTTTTTCCGCCCTAGCTGCCTCAGCACATTTCCAGTAATGTTCAGGTAGGAAGCCCATGTCCTATATTACTAAAAGGAAAAACACAAACCCTGCACTGACAGGAAGCTATTGACCCCGGGGTTCTCTCTGTGCAGCCTGTGCCATTAAAGAGAACAAACCTAACTCTGTTCTTCTCTGCACAGGATCTGTGCATCTAGGGCACGGCAACTTTATTAGATACAACATGGAATGACATTGAATTAGGTGTGATTTATGATGCACAATTTAATTATGCATGTTATTTCAAGCGTGTACAACAACTGAAAATATCAAATACAGGTGGTTACTGTGGTAATGGTCGTGACACACACCTGTACAGCGTTTCTGAAGGGAGAGGATCTCCAGATGTAGTCCATGCAGCAGAGACAGCTGCTCCTGTCTAAGGAACACAATGCTCCTCTCCACACTCTCCACCTGCCGCTCCAGCGAGACCACCTGTGACCCCTTTGACAAATAAAACAGGAATATTTACATTAGCCTATATATAACCATGAGTTCCATGTCTCTAATGTAAATTTCCAGCGTCCAGAGAGTTTTCCTTCACTAAATGATTGCTCTCTTCAGTGAGGAAATGGAAATCAAAGAGTATAAAAGGGGGTGTCTAAGGTCCTATAGCAATGGTTCCCAATTCTGGTGCTGAAGTACCACCAACACATATATTTGAGGTCTTGGAGTTTTTAAAGAGGTCATTTGATGCGACTTCAAGTTTTCCTTTCTCTTTGGAGTGTTACAAGTGCAAGATTAAGGTTTCAAAACCAAGGAGATATTCTTTATAAAAGGTTTTACACCCACCCCTAAAAAACAGCTCTTTAAACTACCCCCCTTTTTACTTCAAAGAGAGGGTTTATTTTATAACACCGCCCAAATTTTACACAAAGAAAGAAGGTGGACGTTTTATTTTAGCTGTGGTGTTGTTACCGGTTCCTGGAGAGGCTGTGTTCCATTGTAAAAGTGAAACTACTTTCTTTCTGCTTCCAGAAAAGTTCAACACAAATATTAGAGTGTGTTCAGTGCATTTACGAAGAACTATTTCCTGAAGCTGCAGAGCAGTCTATGCTGGCTGTGCACAGAGACTATGGAGCAATTCTAAAGCTGTAAGGACAGTCTGGTGCTTCTGACTCACAACTTTTAAGTAAGTTATGTTTTCTTATTAAAATAATCTGTTCTTACAACTCAAACATTAATTTTGAGCAGTGAACAGTAGTGCTGTTGTCATTTGCTGTTTATCCGAACATGAATGCAGACACAGTGTTATGTTTACATGGCATGATGCAACACGACGCATAAAAACACAGTACTAAGTCATGATACTCAGGAATTATGCTCATCACCTGTCTAATACAGTCCCAACAGTGAAGCATGGTGGTGGCAGCATCATGCTGTAGGGTTTTTTTTCAGCTGCAGGGACAGGACGACTGGGTGCAATCGAGGGAAAGATACAGGGATATCCTGGACCAAAACCTTCTCCAGAGTGCTCAGGACCTCAGACTGGGCCGAAGGGTTACCTTCCAACAAAACAATGACCTTAAGCACACAGCTAAAATAACCAAGGAGTGTCTTTACAACAACTCAGAGACTGTTCTTGAATGGCCCAGCCAGAGCCCTGAATTAAACCCAATTGAGCATCTCTGGAGAGACCTAAAAATGGCTTTCCACCAATGTTTACCATCCAACCTGACAGAACTGGAGAGGATGTGCAAGGTGGAATGGCAGAGGATCTCCGAATCCAGGTGTGAAAATCTTGTTGCATCTTTCCCCAAAAGACTCATGGCTGTATTGGATCAAAAGGGTGCTTCTACTAAATACCGAATACTTAGCACCATGTGATATTTCAGTTGTTCTATTTTAATAAATCTGCAAAAATGTCAACAATTCTGTGTTTTTCTGTCAATATGGGGTGCTGTGTGTACATTAATGACTTAATTAACTTTTATTGTGATAAAAAATATAATATATAATATAATTTCATATTATAGTAAACAGGCTAACTCTTTTGACAATTTACTTGCTTTAAATGTATGTTAAAGTACATCAACGATAAAATAAAAATGCACCTTTAAACTCTATCCCTAAATTATTAAAATAAACTGTTTTCCCTCTTCTTCCCAATAGGACCCCTTGATGATCAACAGTAAAAAAAATGTTTACATAAAACCAGTTGTTAAACACATTTTAGATTTGATCTAATTGTATAAATGTTATAATGTTAAATTATATTTTAAGTATTTTTACTTGATCTTAAGTGACACAAACGAAATTTCTGAACGCTATTGTGCTTATTATGAACACCCACAGACAAATTATGCTCGCAGACCCATTATGTAATATTACATCCCCCACTGTAAAATATATCAGAATAAATATGCTCCTGATTAGTCACTCTTTTACATACACCATGGCCATAAAGCCGTTGATAACACTGCGCATAATATTATCCAACACTCACCGTATTTTCCATTATATTAGTATCCAACAGACGAGGCGTTATAACGAAGAGAATGAACGTGCTCCTTCACTTCCCCATCTCTGCCCTTCAAAGAACCGACCCATGAACATATAGGATGACGACATCTTTAAAAAAGATCAATACACATCTCAAAGGAAGACTGATAAAGACGGATCTGCCCCTAAATAACGGCAGAGGTTTCAGGGATTTCAATCCTTCGTTTTCTTGGCTAACGTACAGTCGCTGTATGCCACAACGTCACGATCGATTAAAGTGATCCGACGTTTAGCTGGCACGAGCGTGCTCGCGAGCCCTGCGTCTGTTGAACGGCATCATCCTCATCCTCGCGATGACAGACAGCAGGAAGCGGCTCTTTCGGCAACTGATGGAGGTACTCTCCTCTTCATACGCGCGTATCCAGGGGGTATTTGCAGTCGTACATTGAGCTAAGACGTGTATTTAGGCTACAAATCTCTAAATAAACCGTGCTGGAAAGTACAGCTGAATTATTCGTGTAGCTCCAGTACTCGAATTTGATTGGCTGAGCGGCGTTCCAAGAATAAGGTTATGTCATTAGCATATGGACTGTTTGTTTAACTGGAAACAAAAGTAGCTATGCATATTAAATTATTATATTTTTGGCTCATTATTTTATTTTTGTTGTCATATAGTAGACTAAAATCGAAGTGGCGTTTAGGCCAATTTGGAGTAAGGACTGTTTGGTGCCTATGTGTTGCTCTTGTAAACTGCAGCTTGACGTTTTAAGTTCTGTTTGTTTGCTTTGTTTTTAAGAAAAAAACTAAATATAGACAACATTTGTCGACAATTTTTGTCTGACTTAAACATATTACTTGATCTAACCCCCCACCCCCAGCAATATGTAAACATATAAACCAATTATTATAACTTAAGTTGTTTAATTTTATATATATCATAAAGGTTTTCTTTTAAATAATAAAGGACTAGCGAATTCTATTTTATTCTGTTATAAAGTATATTATCTGCACAACTTCTCAAAACAATACTCTCAAATAAAGTGTTAATAACCATTTATTTCACAATTAACAATGCAAAGGCCATATACAAATAATTGTGATATTAATTACAAAAAAAATTCATTCAAACAAAAATAAAATTATGCCATATCCATTTTAGATACAATTGTTAAAAACTTAAAAGATTAGGCTATAACTAAAACAGCAAGGGTTAAAAAAAAGCTCTCCTGTGGGAATGGGCATTATATATATATATATATATATATATATATATATTTTTTTTTTTTTTTTTGATTTCGGGTTTGGGAAACACTGCAATGCTCAAAACACCATATGCACAATACAACAGTATCTTATCTTTCACCAAACACAGTACAGAATTGCACTCTGAAGGACAACCGCATTGCTGAAATGATCTTTTAAAGGTCACGTTGGTTTTCTGTCAAGAACTAAAATGTACACATTTTTCTTTTCAATTACATTGAGACACCAGTTACTTCACTAGGAAGCACATAAACAGGCACATAGACTCAATATGAAGCTGCCAATAGTTATATATATATAAAAAATAAAAAATAAAGTCAGACAAATTAACTATTTCAGTGCACATTCACTTTTCTATATTCACTTGTTTCAAGTTCCTGGAAAAATTTTAACCGAAGTATCTTTTTTTTTTTTTACTTCCTTAATTATCAATCACTAGTAAAAAAAGAAGATTAAAAATGTTTTAAACATTATGAATAAACCATGAGGCTTTGAAAAACTAGTTTCGTGGCACAAGTCGGTGATGCTACAGTGTGTTAACTTTCCCACAGGACAGAAAGGCCACTCTTACCTAATTCGATTACAATCAGAATTCAGTCTACGATCTACGAAGTATGTGAAATAAGTCTAAACAAATCAATACCTTTACTTTAGTCCATCTGACCGAGACCCTTCTTTGTTAACCACCAACAAAATCACAACATCATTTTGCACAAGACAGTGTTCCACCACTCGTGTTTTGAAGTATGTTGTTTTTGCAGTATGCCTTTAACCACAACAATCAATGATATTAATTACAAATAAATTACAAATATATAAAATAAAACAAATTGCTTAATTAAAAAAACAAAAAAAAAGTTCAGCACATTTAAAGCAATAAAAGTGCTGCTTTAATCATCGCCTATATAATCAAAGTATTAGCATGAGCTAACATGAGGTTTCTGTTGTGTTGTTGTGTGTGTGTGTAGTGCCACCTACAGGCATGATTTGTGCAAAGACTGTCCTGTCTGATCTCAAACCTCACATGCATCGTTTCATTATAAGAGCGAGCAGGAGTGTGTTGTGAAGACTCCAGCATTAACATTAAGATTCTTCACTTAAATGGCAACAGATCAATCGAGCATTCATCCTCAAGGTAAAGTCATGTTAGCAAATTAAATCAGACCCCATGCAGAAGTGAATACTGAGCACATCTAGTCAACGGCGACTTCATTCGTTATTACTAGTCAGCAGAGAGAGAATTTCAACTCAAAAGGATACCTAATGGAACGCCATCAGATTTAAAGAGACAGTTCACCCAAAAATGAAATAGCTGTCATATGACTTCATTAGTTACAGTACTATTATGTTGTTTTAGGAACACGACAGCCCCGGTCACCATTCATCTATAACGCACAGCAAAAAGCAGCGAGAACAAAACATCTCCTGTGATGTTCAACAGAGAAAATAACTTTTTGAGTGAACTTTTTTTTTTTTTTTAAACAGCATAGAATAAGGATGATACTATTATATAATATATATTTGAGATATATGTATATTGAGTTAATTTGCAATAACAGATAACTCCATTTTTAACCATTTTCAAAAATAATGTTCCAATTCCAAATCTCAATCAAAATGCTATTTAGTCATTTTAATTAGATGTATATTTGAGTTTTTTTACCTAACGCAATAAAACACATTAAAACATGATAAGATAATATTTTTTTTTTTAGAAATGTAAAAAAAAGTAGTTATCTGTATACAACTCATATATATATATATATATATATATATATATGTGTGTGTGTGTGTGTGTGTGTGTGTGTGTGTGTGTTTTAATCTCACATATACAGTTCTTATTTGAGCTGAATATTTGCTTACATTTAATACATAATGTGTTACATAACATGGGGTAGCATATGATTCGATAAAAGTAAACATCCAGTTCATTAGAACTTATAACGGTTTGAGTCATTGTATAAATCATGCAGGAGTATTTGAGCATAAGGTTTAAATATACTGCATGTCATCCATGTCATACATCTGTAAACCTGTGACAACAGCCGTCATAACAATCTTAGCACAGTTTGAGGTCTAGATGAGATGAAGGTAAAACGACTGAACTTTGATCTAGGCGACAATCAGGTGTTACAGGAATGAAGTCAGCAGGTTGAAGCTTTTCCCCCAAAGTCTGGGAATGGCGGGCGATGAGAGCGGATTTGGTTGGAGCTGAATCTGAAGTGGTATGAGTCTTCGCCCTACATTTCTTTCTCCTTCTCTTTCCTCACCTCCTTCTCACGGCTGGACTTCATGAAGTCGCTTCTCATCAGGCGGCAAAACAACACAATGTTCATGACGGTCATGATGGCCAGACCCACGCTGCCGATGGTGTAGCTGATCAGGGGGATGAGGTCACGATTTAGCACCAGCCAGCGGGTCATCCAGGCCAGAGTGTTGATGCGAAACACTACATAGGTGCCCAGGTTTATCATGCTGTTGATGCGGTAAAACGTACTTTTGGCCAGGTTGGCCATACGGAGCACTTGCCTCAGGTGCAGAAAGATTGAATTGATCTCCACCAACAGAGCCACCACGGCAAAACCCACATACCGACAGGTCAACACAGAGATCCCGAAACAGGTGATCACCTGCAAACAAAAGAAATTGAGAGGTTTCATTAACAACAAATGTACTAAAACACTGGCCAAGGAACATCTTTTTAAAGGAACAGCTCATTTATAATGAATAGAGGCCTCATATTTTAACATTATTTTGAAGTTAAGAAGTGAACAATTTCTTTAAGATAACTCCGTCATTCACAGCTCTCAGCTACAAGACAAAAATATAACATTCAACCCAGTTTGGGGACAGTTTTTTTTTTTATTTTTTAGATTAGTTTCTCCAAACCTCATTATCTTAGTTTGGAGCCTGTTTAAAGTAAACTGCTGTGAATTTACACATTTACAAACATAAGTTTATAGTCTTTAAATCAATTTATAAAAGCAGTTTTAAAGATGTTTGATGTTTGACATGATCGTTCATCTATGGAAAGTAATAACGTTTAAATAGGCCAGTTAAGCCATACACTAATGTGCTTAATTTCAGCAGCAACTCTTTTGTCTGGTCTGCTGTGAGGTGGCGAGAAACAAATGAGCGTGTGTTTTGTGTCATCTGATAACAGTAGGGAGAGGCTGAGGACAGGAATACAATGGCTCTGTTGATCAGTCCTAAACGCAACATGACAACAGTCAAAGCCATCACCATGAGGGACACTATTCCTGCCGTAGGTCTACGCTTCAAACTAATCGAATGGGTTTAGCCATTACTACCAATAGCATACCTTCGGGATTGTGACCTTGATTCTGATAGTATTTTTCCCAATGATAAATAAGCATTAGTCCATAATCATTCTTAAAGAATACTAAATCTAAAAATACCAAGAAACAAACAAACAAGCTCTGACATTAAACAGTGCACTGACACTGTATGACACCTCTAAAGTGAAACAATATGAAAAAGTCTTTTTAATCCGTTTTCACCCAAAAGGAAATTTCTTTATGAAACATTCTTTATGATCTCCACTAGGTGGCAGTCCATTCCAAACATTAGAAAAAGTGCATTAATAATCTGAACTAATGTGTCAAAGGCTTATGCTTTACACTTATTAATGAAAAAGTAATCCATTACAAAAACAATTTTATTTCGGGGTCCTATTCAAAAAAAAAAACGAGAAAAAAAAAAACAAAACAAAAAAAACTTTTAGACTTGCACTCCATTTACTAACTGCTTGTCATTTATTACATTATATTATTTTGTTTTGTGTATATATATATATATATATATTGCAATCTATTTTTAAAAATGATTTATTATACATTATTTATACAAATACAGTATACAATACAAATACAGTATACAATTAACAAAAGCGAAAAAGCCCTCTAACACTAGCTTGCTCTATTCTTTTTCTATTGTTTTCTTTTTTTTAAATTGTATATCAAAACTTGCTACATTAATCTAATTGAGACTTGTTCTAGCACTTGCGTATCATTGCTCATTTGTAAGTCGCTTCGGATAAAATCATCTGCTGAATGATTAAATGTAAACAAAAACTTTTATACAACTATATATAATTTTATTGAAGTCTCTAAAACATGTACATTGGCAAATCCTCAATTGTAACTATCAGGTTTGATAACTCTTACGCAGAGCGCAAAGGTGCAGTTACATGACGTCCAATGCTAAGTTACGTGACGGCATTGACGTGATGTAACTCCTTTTGTAACAGGACATAAATTCATCGGTTGCCCGGATGACTCCGTAATACAACCCTGTTCACATGACACCCAGCTAGTCTTTGCGGTGAGGAATGTCACAGCAATAAGGCCAGTACTAGTTATTCACATTAACACTACTGACACATGCCTCTCTCGAAAGCCCCTTGTGTGTGTCTGAAGCAGGCAAGTAAAGTTTAATGGCTCTTAACAGCTTGGAATCCAAACGTGCTTCTCTTTATAGGAACGACGTGCCCCATTCATAAAGCAAAAGCTGACATCCATCCAGCTATGTAGACTGTAAACAAGGCTAAAAGAGGTTTACAGTCAGGGTACAGCAAACCGTGGTGGCTGAGAAATATTTCTAATCTTACATAAAATGTTACAAAAATTAAACGTTTAGCAGGACTGTTAGCTCTGTAAACGTGATTTTTGCCTGTACGTTTTCCTCTGACTGCAGTTAAAGGCCCTTTTAATATGAAGACGCATGATTACTAAATAAGATTTTGCGTCCTCAACCTCATGACTGAGAAGATGTTGACCTTTGGCTAACACTTTGTCTTTCCCTTGGTGAGGTCAAGATCTCTACTTACGCAACACAAAGCTGGATAAAGCTCTGAACATCACAAACAAACCTGTTATCTTACCCTATCGCTCCTTAAGTTGACATGAATATCCGTTCAAAAACAAATACTCAATATTGTACAATATGTAATATTTGAATGGCGAGAGTAATAAAGACGTAAAACACTTTAACTTCCGTCTCAGCCTTGAAAAGAACATAATCATTGACAGCAAAAGAGCAAAGTCTTCATGTTATATACATCACATAACGCTGCTTTATGTTTAAAGATGGCTGGTTGAACAAAGCACTCGCAACGGCAAGGTCATGGTTTTGATCCTCAGGGAACACGCATACTGATTAAATATATACTTTTCATTATTTACTTCTATCCCGTAAGGACGGTTTAAAGTGCTAAAAAACAAAATAAAGACATTTATAATGCCGCAAAACTTTGGTTTAATAAATGCTATCCTTTCAAACCTATTCAAAGCATCTTTGCTGAGCGTAAGTGATATTATAAGTGTAGTGTATTTACGGGCTTTCACCTTTTACAAGTTGCTTGCATTTAATGCTGTGCACGGAAAATGAACTATTTCCAGTTTACACAAAATACTAAAAGCTAGTGCTGGTGGATATACCGGTTTGAATTACGCACACAATGTGAATAAATGAATAAATTAAAACATGCGCACACACACACACATAAAAAAAAAGGCATACAAGAGGCTAAGCAACATACACAGCACCGTGAATTGAGAGGAGATCCATGTTAACTGCATACATTTCTGACTAGAGTACAACCGATTCTTTATCTTGGTAAATGAAGCAACTGTAAATGGCCATTAACAGAAACCAGAGACACTGAAGATGCACACAAAGAGCAGAACTAAAATAATCCAGCTGGCAGATCAAGCTCGGTGTTCACAATGTGCAAAATATAGGAAGAGATGACATGAATGTATCTCCGAGGGGAACTGACTGATCTCAGAAAAGTTTAGATGATATTTTTATTTCATCTAACCTCTATATAATACATGCAACAACAACAAAAAAAGTACCGTATAAGCTACTTTCAGAGTGCTATACATGTAAAAGGTCACTCCAACATAAATCTGCATTAGCAAGATTATTCCCATAATCCATCTGCAGTCATGCTGGAATAATCTTATTCACACACACAAACACAGCTCTAAGCCCAAGTTGCTTAGCCTAAGCATGGGAGGAATTAAATTATTATTATTTTTTTTAAAGTGTTGTTTACTACCAAAACAAAATGTTTATTTTAAAATTAATTACGCTTATTACACGGCTCTCTGGAATGCTTGATTCTGATTGGTCAGTTGAGACATTTGCAGGTTCGTTCTTTTCGAATA
>JAUMHG010000059.1:9867904-9879633 GCA_032359395.1 Enteromius anoplus
TATATATATAAATGTTTTTTTGTTTTTTTTTTGAAAATTCATCAGAACAAAACAACTGCCAGGTAAGGCACAGGGAAAAAAATAAATAATAATAATAATAATAATAATAGAAAACAAAAACAAGAAAGAGGAAATAACAAAAAATGTAAATAAAATATAACAAAGGATAATCAGACTAATTTCAGGTTCATTCTTAGGAGATGTTTACCTAAAAGACATCTAAAAGTTTTAATGTGTGAGATGCTTTGGTTGTAATGATGGTGCTTTAAAAGTGACAAAACATAAAAAAATATAAATTCTCACTCAACCAAACTAAGCTAGTTGGCTGAAATGTCCCTACTGTGTAGAGACTGCATCACAGTCAATTAAGCCACATGTAGAGGGACATTTATTTTACTACACACACACACACAAAAATCATCAAAATCTTTCATTCTACAAACACAGCCTCCTTGAGAACATGAGGTATGTGTGGGCTGTTTTCATACTACAATTGACTTGTTTACCACTAATGCCACTCATGTTACTGAAAGCTTTATCCAGAGTACAGCAGCTTGAATCGGTCAGGGAAAGCTGCAGGTTTAACACAGCAGAGCTGGCTTATCAGGTTCTACAGAAAATGCAGGGGGCTGTTATTGAGTTTCCTGGCAGGGAACCACTCAACACCTCACTTCAGCAATTGAGTCAAATCTGTCAGTGAGCAAATACAATCACCTCTGGCTTCTGTGTTTAGGCGAACTAACAACCACCCATGCCAGACTCTAGTCTAAATGTGTGTGTCCACCATTGTTTTGTATTTTTTCCACCGATTCCACATCAACACGCATGGTATGAATGCAAGCTAATACAAAAAATGATCCCATTAGCCTCCTCTGAGACTTGAAGGCTTTAATTAGCCTTTAACTCAATCGTGCTAAATGAACAGGGGATGAGAGACATTTGCTCTCTGAAGCAGAGTTTCTGAGAACTGATTTGAAGGAGGGTTTGCGGTGGTCCAAATGCCAAACATGTTATTGGGTTAGTGTGATGCTTTCCACAGAACCGCCTCTGGAAACTTCAGCATTCAGCATTTCGCAAAAGCCACAGCTTAGCAGTATGACCCACAAGCCAACCAAACCAACAAGTTGTCGTTTCTTACTATATTAGTATATGAAAACACAACTGGGTTGATAGTAGGCCTCACCATCAGTGTTTTTCCACCATGACATGCATTATACAAGGTTTCTATACATGGACTTTCTCTTAACCTCAAATCACACTTGTTTTTATGTACACTAACTTTTAAAAGTTTAGGTAAGATACTTTTATTTGCCAAGAGTTGTTTGTTTTTCCTTTATTCAGGAAAAGTGCTTTTTGTTTTGAATTTTTTTTTTTCTTCCCAGCAAGGACACTCCCAATTGATCAAAGTGATAGCAAATACGTTTATAATATTACATAAATATTAGACAGCAGCACATCAATTAAAGGGCTGCTCCACCCCAAAATGAACTTCTTTTTTTTCCTTTGCGCACACAAAAAGCATTCTCATCACTTCAAAAAATACAGATTGAACCACTGATGGAGTATTTTGACGATGGCAGTGTATGGAAAAGTCACAAGCCGCCCGGTTTCCATCCCAAATATTTTAAATTCTGTTCGGACGACAAATAATGTTTTTATAGTTTTGGAACGACATGGGGGTAAAAATTTTCATTTCAGCGTAAAAAGTAACCCTTTAACGTCAACAGCAATAATAAATGTTTCTGGAGTATATTTAGCTTTTTAAAATGCATTGAAATATTTGGAATTGTAATAATATGTTTGCTGTATTTTATGAATGTGCATAATTAATGCATCATCAACTCCTACACACAATCTGGATAGGGTGAGGCAAGCTGCCCACACCCATGTTGATCACATGATCTAAAGCTCCAATGATCTTTTAAATCCAACAAAGGCTTTGCACAGACGTTCCAAACACTTCACCTGTAGACATTTTGATTTCCTGGAAAAGAAAACATCATAATGGCATTTGTGGTGTGGCATGACAGACGTTCAGTCCAACCTGATCCAGCAACAACAACCAAAAAAAAAGGCCTTTATTTGTTGACAGGCTGCGTTCCATTCAAACTGGGCCCATCTAAAACAAAGCTTCTCTATTTTATTACAGTTTGGCTCATGATGTGAACAGAGGGGAAGATCAGGATGGGGTGAATATGAGAGGGTCTGACAGTTTCTCACAGTGCCATTAAGAATCTGGCAGCATATTCCTTTCAGCCACTTCACTGAATGAGATCTCAAGAAAAGAGGGAACAACAGCCGCCACAGAATGAAGCTGGCTGCTTTACCAACTGGTGACGCCACAGAATGAAGCTGGCTGCTTTACCAACTGGTGACGCCACAGAACCTCAAAAGAATCAAAACTCACTGCACTCAATGCATTTCAACAGAGCAGGATACGCTATGGTTTATTTCACGTATCTAATCTATTTCAGCAGCTTTACCTCTGTTGAACTTAACACCTCACCATTCTCCCAAAAATATGCACAACCACAAACACGACAAAGACAAGGCGGTCAGACAGGTTGGACTATTTGAACACACTAAAAAGGTGCCAAATCAGGTCTGTGTAGTTTTATAAGATGGATGAGTAACACAAAAAACACTTTTGGAATGACGTTGCTGTTTACCATTACAATCTCCTTCACAACTAGCCAGTGGCTTTCTTTTAATTCTTTATATATATTGTACCATTATTTTATGATGTTATATCTATGAAAATTACGAACGATAACCATTTGAATATTTCTGCTATGCAAGAAGTAGTGATATGTAAAATAAGAGAATGAGAATGTAATGATATCAACAGAAATAAAAAAAAGTCATTACAAATGAGCATTTGGAGGAAAATATGCTTAATTGTTAAAGAAATAATAATCTTAAGGGTGCTAAAAATAGCCTCTGATTATGAGAATGTTTCATGTTTGACCCATATAGCAGTTAAGTCAATGGGTTTCTTCAAGAAAACCATAATTTATATGTACTATGCTTTGTGTCTACTCACCACTACATGGTGGAAAAGGAGCTCCCATGAATGACTGATCTTCTGGTTGAGAACCATATCAAAGAAGTCATATATAAAGTACCCTGAAACCCAAAAAAATGCATTATTAACACTAACAGCAGTGGATCATTCAACAGGTTTTTCAAGTAACAGACCCCATGACAATGACTGTGTTGGTTACCAAGATGTCATTTTCAGAGAGCTATTTATATCCATCTCCCAATATGAGGGTCTCCATGGCGACTGCATTTTAGAGCAGATCAACAGCAAATGAAGCTCAATATTGGAGACCTCATTAACATAAATGTACTGATGAGAATTTTCAATATAAACGTCTGTTTCCTGAATCCATTTGTTTACTTCGCATTACACTAACTGCAATATTCATTTTCTGAAAGCAAGCTTTAACATCTCAATTTAACTGAGAAAAAAAATATATATATATTTCCTGTGTATGATGAATGTATGAACTCATTCCTTCAAGTTTTATCTACTGAGAAGCTGGTTTATCTCAGACTCCCAAGCAAGACCTTAAAAAGCCGCTGTGTGTGAGCTGGTGTGTTATAAATCGGCGGATGTGCATGTCAGTTAATGTTTTATGGGTATATTACGCAGAGATAACAGTCCTGAAGAACATTTTCTGTAAAACAAAATTCTATAAATTGCAAAAGAGTATATGAATATTAAAAGTAAAGGCCCATTCAATGAGAGTCATGTGACTTGGGCGTAGCACTCGTGCCTGGGACGGATCATAAAGCTTGCCATTCATTCTGAAGCTATAGTTAACATTTCTGCCAAATGCATGTGGGCTTCCTCCAAGTATTTGAAATATTTCTGGTATTTTACATTCTGAACGGGAATTATCTACATTTGGGTTGAAATAAACATTGCAGTCAACTGCACAACATTTAAGAGTGATATAAAATAATAGCACAATACATAAAAAATAGCTAATAATCCGAAAGGAATGACATTCAGACAATTTATTGGATGCTGGATGTTTTGTGGTATGTCACATTAGTATTACTGCAATGCACGAAAAATATTTTTTGTAATATAAGAGATTATTAAGTATTTTTTTAATGGTATTACTGTTATGCTGTGCTGTAGACCTGCCACGTAATTAAGTTTTGCATGTCAAAAATGCTTATACAGTAGATCATTATTCTATGTTATCACAAAATCTTGGGTTTAATCGTTTTGTCAGTTTTTGTTTTTTTGCAGGTAACTTTGGCAATGTTCATGGCATAAGCTCAGATCAATGAGGCGTGTAATTCATCAGTTCCAAATAGAAACCCAAAAGCTGTGAGAAAGAAAGCAGGCTGACAAAAGATTGAATCTAATAGGGAGTAATAACACAGAATTATAATTTTTTAAAGGCTGGTCATTTTTTAAAAGGAACACAACAAGGAATAAGGTGGGGAAATATCTCTAAGTGTACAAAAACAATCTAAAAAATATATATTTTCAAGGAAGTTGTGATAACATTAAGCTGCATTTTGAGGAAAAAGAAAATCCTCTCCATGTCAACATCATCAGAACACAGCATTATTATTAATTAATGCTGGTTTAAATGGAGCAAATAGCACACCAGAATAATATGAGATGATAATAGTCATTTAAAATAATAATAATAATATAAAATAAATAAATCAGGTGCATTTTAAACAAATTATAATTTAGGAACATAAGCTTAATTGTCAAAAAGTCACAATGAAGAAAAAAAACACACACACCTAAAATAATGAAATATGTCTAGGGGTGTTATATGTCCTATAAGTTTCCTAGAAAGTCGTTTGATTTCCCAATCCATCAGTAAGGTTAGGTCACCTGCCAAGTCTAACCCAGTTACATCAGTTATTAAGTGGGCACTGTTGCACAGGACAGGAGCGTGTTTGTAACACACAGGCATTAATATTTACACACATGCACTCTGAAGAAACCACAAAAATACAAAGCCTTATACTCACCAATTGATACAGACACCAAGGCGTGAGAGAAAACGGAGTACGTTTCTATCAAATCCTCAGCCATCTGGGGATGCATGCAAAAACTACAAACACAGACGTATTACAATCAGGGAATGGCTTTTAAAATGGAAATACACCACATTTGTGTAAGATGTCGGGCATTTGGCACATTAACTTAAACCACAAACGTTCATTTCTTCAAGTGACATGAATGACTGGGGTAAACGTGTGTCGTCTGTGCTGGTTATCAAAAAGCCATGTCTGTTCAAGTACATCCGTTCAACACAACGAGGTAGCTGATCTTACTCTTGGATAAAATTCTCAAACATCTGATAAAGGCATCAAACAGACAGTGCAAACAGGAATATAAATGGGTGTGTAATGCATTCTCCGAGCCCATGTGGGGGAATTCTGACACTCACCAAAGCACAGACCACACTCCGGTTAAGAGGCTGTGCACGAAAGACGTGGAGATGTTTCTCCATTTCCAAGCGTTCCTCTGAGCGGTCTCGGCGATGGGAAGTTTGCCGACTCCATAGTTTACTAATTTGAAAAAACCTACCGAAGATCCAGTTGTCAAAATCACTAAGTTCAACTCCATATTTTAAGCGCGCGCTTCTGTCTTGTTGTCACTAGTTACCCAAATCTCTCGCGCCCGTCTAGATCTACGTTAGACCCGTTACGCCTTTTATCTGTTATTTAATCAAAAACTGCATCCCGGTTGTTTTGTATTTATTTCATTTTCACTTCCAGTAATCCAAACATATACGAATAGAGTCGATGTACAATTCAAAAATTGCTCGAATATTCTATCTTTTTCAGTATAAATCAAAACTCTTTGTTTCAGCGCCCGTTTTGTTCAGTGCGATGTAAAGCTAAGAAGACACTGGTGGCTCAATTACGAGAGGCAACAATTAAATAGTAGCTAACGTGTGCGTTACAAAACCCTGACGCTTGTGTAACTTTTTCTCTTTTACAATAACCAAACAAGAGAATCCCCGCCCAATCATCGTGAGGCGCGGTTCAGCCAAAGAGCGGCTCGGCCGTGTGTTTCCTTACGTCTATGTCCCGCCCCCAATGTCAAAGTTGAATTATGGGATATGTAGTATAGGCGGGGATTTCGTAACCTTTTTTTTTTATTCTGCATCTACAAAATGGTGAATACAGAATATGTATCATCGTTGTGTTGTTGCTTCTTTGCTATTTTAATTCAATTTATGACGGTAATGTAAACTGAATAATTATATATTTTATGGTAATTATTATAGAATAATATAGGTTACTATTTTGTATATGTAACTTCTATAGTTTTACTATACATTACAATAATTATTTTATTAATTTAAACAAATTTACAGTCAATTCAGACGCTGCATATCCAAAGACTAGGGACTGTCTGAAAAAAAGAAAAAATATATATATTTAACCTACCATTCTTATCCTTTTAATTGTTTCATTTCAATTCAATATTTTTAAAAACAAATAAAAGTTTATTTATTGACTGTTATGCAATAAATCGTTGCATAAATGATGCAAAATAATAATATTTTATTTATTTATTTTTTAAAGGTGGACAATTAATTTCCTAATTCGTATGTGAAGCCTGTGTTCACATTTGGATATAGTGGAAGAGTTTGATCGTCTGGCAGTGGCGTCGAGCGACATCTTGTGGTTCTCTTCGTGTTTGTGTTGTCTTTTCCCCCCCGTCACTTCAGTAGAAGTCCATGATAATCAAAATTGTTTGATTAGCAAATTTCTGTATTGTTTGGAATGACGAGGGTGAAAAATACACTGCATACAAACTGTAAGTAAGTTTTAGGCCCGCCTAACGTTACTATAAATATTTTACTTGTCACTAAAACAGTCCTTAATGTTTACTTTTAACAAATACTACTGTATACTACAGTATTATTATAAATTACAGTTGATCTTTTTCATATATATATATAAATTGCAGGCTAATACCCCAAAATATGGAACTCGTCTCTTAATAGCATTGAAAAATATAGCAATCTTCAAATTATTACTTCTTTTGAAAACAACACATATATCGTCTATAATACTCGCCAGAAACAGAAAACAGAAGTTCGATTGGAGAAGCGGCTCATTAGTAGCTTCCCTCGTGCATTCAATGTCACCGCCGCGTGCGCTGATTGGCTCACAGCCTCGCAGCTGCTGTGTCACGATGAGGTGTCAGCGATTTAATTAGTTTATCCCGAATAGACCGCTGTAAAGAAGCAGACAGGCAGTAGTCAGCGAACCTGAGAATATCGTCTTCACAGGTAAGAAATGAGCAAAATGATACGGACGACTAGCAATTAGCCTATTGGACAAATATAGCCTATGTATCGTGTTATCTTTTGTTAACTGTAATTTCGACTCGGGGTGTGCTGTATTTTGCTACTTCTCATGTAACATCACTTGTGTAATCGCGTCAGGATGGGGATGCATATTGTTTTACAGGTGAGCGGTGAATACTGTGCACTTGAAGCCCACTTCCTTTCTTGAAGGTAGTACAAGTCCATTCTTGAAGGTAGAACAGCAGGACAAGTTTGGCCAGTCGTGCTTTGCTGTATAAAGGTAATACACATATTGCACCTGTTGGGCACTGACAACTTTTATTCTCATTCCTAATAAGCTGATATTTCTTAAACAGCAGATAAAAGCAACAATGGGTGAGATCACAGAGATGGTGTGTTTAGAGTCGGATCTGCAGGATGGACAGTGAGTATTTTTGCTTTGCTAAGAACTTGAGACTTGTAATCATTTTATGTCATTAATAAAATAATTACAAAATAATAATAAAATGACACCATGTCACTTGTGTTTGTAATACAGAATGAAAGAGGTTTTGGTGGACCAGAATAAAATCCTGCTGGTGCGCAATAATGGAGAATTTACTGCTGTGGGTGGTCTGTGCACTCATTATGGGGCCCCGCTTATCAAAGGTGGAGTATAGTTTAATAAAGTAGGATAGGCTTGTCATTTAAGCAGGTTTTAAAACAAATGGTTTAAACTGTTAATACAAAGCGAAGCAGCAGATTTCATTCTGGTAAATTCGTGCATGAGACGGTTTCAGCCTGATTTTCAAACACACTGTTTTGTGTTTAAAATTGCCATCTTAGCAATTATCCTCGTAAACACAGTTTTTTGTGTGTCTTAATGAATGTTAATACTGAAAGATACGTTAAAGTCTAGACTAGGCCCATGAGATTATGGATGATGAGATCTTAAAAGGTTAGAAGGGGGGGCATAGCCCCGGGGCCCAGTGCAGTCTTAATGCTGCCCTGCTTATAATTACTCATTCTGTCAAAAACAGTACAATAAATAACCCTGCCCTATGTTTGCTTGCTCTGTACAATAAAAGCATGTTTTGTTACTTCAATTCATCATTCTGAATCTTTCACCTTTGTTATTCTTGTGAACTATCATGTTACGTTTCCTTGATTGTTTAACTCTACAGTGGCATTGTGTTTCTAACGATAATAAAAATAGTGCTATGCTTGCAGGTACATTGGTTGGAGATCGAGTTCGTTGCCCGTTTCATGGGGCGTGTTTCAATACTAAAACTGGAGACATTGAAGAATTTCCTGGACTGGATTGTCTACCTAAATTTAAAGTATGATTAAATACAGAATTGAATACACTTTTACAAAAATGTAGGTTCTTTATTGACATTGATGGAACCATAAAAAACTTTAACAAACAAGAAACATTTTTTGTACAAAAATGTTCTTTAAAATATTACAATTATTCTTTACACACACACACACACACAAAAACTGCTCTTATATTTATATATATATATGGTTACTGAAAAATTATTTGAGGAACCAAAAATAGCTTGTCTGACACATTACTGCAAATGTCAGGTAGCTTTTGAAGCTTTTATTTTTAGCCCCTTAAGAAAAAAAAAACATATTACAACTGATATTATATTTCACTAAATTTCCCATGTATTATGTTATAAAATTTTAACACTTTTTTCTATGTTTTATGTTTTCTGTTAAGGTCAAAGTTGAGGGTGGAAAAGTTTATGTGACCACTGATAAAAAGGTTTGTGTCATGCCATTCTATTATTTATGGCTCAGCACAATATTAGTTGCTTTTATTTCATTAATTTAGTTATTTCTTTGTGCTTCTTAGAAACTAAAGAAACGTGTTAAGAAAATGAGTAGTAGAGTGTCTGGAGTCAGTCACACGGTTGTTCTGATCGGAGGAGGTGAGGAATAGATTTATTAAATGTTTAAATGTCATGCAAGAATACCTTTCACCTCATCTTTGGTGATTTCTAGTGGTACCCCCTAGTGGTATTGTGGTGTACTGCATGAGGTCAACAAATTCATCAAAATGTTTAACAAAATGCATTATTAAAGCAATTTCAGCTGAAGTTTAGCTAACTGTTTCATTGTCCCTCCCATATTTAAGTGTATTAAATACAATTTAAATGCAATGCAAAAATTTATCCACAATAACCTGAGTCTGTCATAATAGGAAATGCAACATTTATAAGTGTTTGTGTTTTACAGGTCCAGCTTCACTGCAGTGTGCAGAAACCCTTCGACAGAATGATTATGAAGGAAGAATTATAATGGTTACCAAAGATGAGCAGTTTCCTCTGGATAAGACCAAGCTTAGCAAAGTTAGTATCCATCCATCATAGATAAAACAAAACTAGATCATATGATTTTAATGGCTACCCATTGTCTTACTGAATTTGCAAACAAGTGTAGTTTATTGTTAATAAAACTGTGGTGTGTTCATGGACCCTCTAGGCAATGAACATCGAAATTGAAAAGGTCTTGCTACGACAGAATGATTTCCTTCAAGAGCATGGAATTGATGTATGGACTAAAAAAGAGGTGAGTTTCTTTTATATAATTTATTTATTTTCCTGGGATCATAATTTCTAAGATCACCTGCATTAACAATAATTTGTCCTTCAAAGGTCAAATCTGTTAATACAGAAGCTAAAACTCTGACTTTCACTGATGGCACTAGCCAACACTATGACCAGCTGCTGATTTCTACAGGTGGCAGGTTAGATCATAGTTTGTTTTTACATAAACATCTCATGAAATAACATAGCACTATATATAGTGATAGATATATGGACCTTTTATCTGGCTGCAGATGCCAGTGGTGAATTATGTACTTTTGGTTTTAGGGCCAGACCTTTGCAGTGCCCTGGTGCTGAACTTAAAAATGTGAAATTGCTGGAGAGCTATAAGGATGCCTCTGAAATTCATCAAATGAGTGCAGGGAACAAGGCCGTCATTGTCGGAACTTCATTCATAGGTATGAAGAAAACAAATGGAAAGAAGTATTCTTTCATTAAGGCTATTGCAAATTATGACATGCAATTATCAATTATCAGGAATGGAAGTGGCAGCTTATCTGTCTGACAAGGCAGCCAGCGTCACTGTTATCGGCAGCAGCAAGTTTCCTTTTCAGTCATCCCTGGGTCCAGATATCGGAAAAATGACAATGCAGGTCAGTAAGTGAGGTTTTTGGATTACTGCTTATGCAACTCAAGTAATAAACCTCCTGTTTATAGATGTTGGAAGAGAAAAATGTCAAGTTCTATACAAGTAATGGTGTGGCTGAAATCCGTGGTGAAAACGGAAAGGTAAAAAGCACCGCATTACTTAACAATCATAGAGATGACATCAGTGCATCATAAACAAAATATCCAACACAATTGTTTAGGTTAAGGAAGTTGTTCTGAAGAATGGTGAAGTCCTTCCAGCAGATGCTGTAATTGTAGGCATTGGTATGTACAAAAACAATTTTGCCATAGATTTAGTGTTGTCACTGAAACAAAGGCATTCGTTTCTAACAGTTACTTTTATGTTTCTTTCAAAGGTGTCATTCCCAACTCTGATTTCCTTAGGGAAACATCTGTGGAAATTGATTCACGCAATGCTGTTGTTGTTGACAAGGTAACAGCCTTCATATCACATAGAGCAAACGTTTTTATTATGAAATATAGCAGTTCTTATGTTGGCTGTGTTTTGCAGTTCATGAAAACCAACATTCCTGATCTCTTTGCTGCTGGAGATGTGGTGTCCTTTCCACTTCCTTTGGTTGGCCATAAGAGAGTCAATATTGGACACTGGCAGTTAGCACAAGCTCACGGTACCACATGATTAAATAATCAGAATATAAATGTTTAAAAATGCAAACGTTTTGGGTCAGTAAGATTTTTTTTTTTTTTTGAAAGACGGACACATTAAATGGATCAGTACATTTCTACCAAAAACTTCTGTTCATCATTTACTGTAGAGTATATGGTAATGTGTCAAATATGTGGTTGTGGTCCTCCTCCTCAGGAAGAATCGCAGGCTTAAGCATGCTGAATCAACAGGTTGCGATAAATACTGTGCCATTCTTCTGGACCATGCTGTTGGGAAAAAGTATCCGATATACAGGTGATCATTCCAAGATAAATATCCCTTCTCTGAGCACATATAATATTTTAATAAATTCATGTTAACTGTTTATCTATTTTAATTCTCCTAGGCTATGGAGAAGGATACACTGAGATTGTTTTCAAAGGAAGCACTAAGGAAAGAAAATTCTTGGCGTTTTATATCAAGTAAGCTAGTAGTTCCTAGGGCTGTAACGATTCACGATATTAAACCGTAATCGCGAGACTCAGATCCACGATCCTGTATCGCGGTGTGATGAGGGAGAATCGCGAGACACCACGTGAC
>JAUMHG010000059.1:9880350-9899009 GCA_032359395.1 Enteromius anoplus
CACAGTTTGTACCTTTTCATGTCTATTTATATAGTTTTATAATTATATTAAATGTGGTCACTAACAATTATACTTAAATAATGACCCACACATTATAATGACCCACAAATAGTGCGTTAAGCTAGTTATTATTATGTTATTGAAATAGTTACTACCAAAATGTTATTGTGACATGATTACAGTGATGTTTAGTATATTGCGTGCTGTATAATTCATGATGCACACACACACATTTGTAAAGATGCAGTCTGGGGCAGTGCGCGACGGTCAGTTCCCCGGATGAAGGTTGAGCGTGAATATGGCGCAGAGAGCACGAGCAAGCGCGCTCGTGAGGTTTCTGTGACTGATATACTCGCACTTAGCCCGCTTAAGCTAACTTTACACACAAGAAACTTCACCGACCCTATGAAGTTTATTTCTCCGCGGACACTATTCTCACTACAGGTAGGACGTCTTTAAAGCGTCTTGTATTACAAACACGAGTTGTTTGTATGCCAGGGCGGGTTGTTTTTGTGTCAGCCTGTAGTTTCGGTGAGTTTGTTCGTCGTGCTAATTTAGCTAATTCTTCACTGCTAGCTGAGTAGCTTAGGCTACTTAGTGTCAAAACATTAATTTAAGTCATGAAATATACTAACTGTAAAATTTATCTGTTTTAATGTCATTTAAGTGTACATGTGTTTTCAGGTTTCGACGAGAATGGTTTACAGTAGTTCAGAAAATTATCATTATTCCATCCCCTTTTTTTCACTCAGACTCGGAGCAAGAATAGATACGTGAGGTGCTCCTCAACATACATTACGAAAGGTTCAAATGATTTATTAGAACTGTGTCATGATGCGCCTAAAACTACTTAAAAGTTTGGCTAAAGTGTTCATGCGTTACACCCGGTGACATAACACACCAAATAAGTAACACAAATGAATTAGACTCGCTGTTGTGTTCGAGCTTGTTAAATCCTCAAAATGTAGGAGCGATTTTTAACGGGACTCATAAGACTTTGTGAAGCATACAGTAACTAAGCTATTTTTAGTTTGTTTTACATAAAATCTCATGATAAAGGTCACGTTATCTTTGTCTGTGTAACGTGGACGTGTGCTCTCTTTGTATATTAGTCGTGTTTAGTATCGATATTTCTCAGTAGGATTGCACCTGTAGTATCGATTCTGGTTGATTCAATGCATGCATAGCATGAGAATATAGTTGACATCAACTGAGAGAAGCTTTCTCTTCTAAGTTGTGTAAAGCAATTTGTTTAATTATTTATCAGCATATTTAGGGTAGGTCAGCTTGTTTCACCTTACCTAAAGCATGACGGTTTAAAAAAAAGTTACTTGTGTTATATGTTTTGTAGTATCATATGTGATGTATCAGGAATTTATGGCTAATATGGCATAGTTAGAATATGAAGTTAGTACTCGAGGAGGGGGGGAACAATTCAGTTTTATTTGATGTAATTCCTAAAGATTGTAAGGTAAATCAATGGGATCTTTATAACTGTATAGCAGAGATCTTGCATAAAATGCATTCACATTATTGTCACTCAATCTCCCAAAAGTCTGTCATAGTATGATAATTAAATTAAATGTTCCGTTTATATTATCAGAGCTCTGAAATTTTTATTATGTGGACAAATCGTTGTACTGCATTGCATTATATGTTGATTAAGAGAGAAACGTTCCGCAAAAGCCTAATGTATCATTTTTGATACTCGCATTTTAACCTGATTTTTCTGTAAAATAATGCATGAGTTATCAGATGCATGATTTTTGTGTACTTTATAAACACCATTAAAGATTTCACAGCAAAAGACGGAGAAATATTCTAAAAGATTCCATAGATATCCTAAAACTAGTAGATTTTGTACAACAGGTTTTTCAGCAAAAGTTTTGATTGTGTCGATAATTCAAAGGCCTAACAAGTATGATAAAGTAAGATTTTATAGGATTAGTTGTGCGCTTTCTTGGCAAATAGCTGAGAGTAGCTTTTAGCAGATGCCGGTTTTAGCTTAGAAATATGTGTTGAACTACTATAAAGAGTGATAAGGCATTCTTGCAAGTTACTCAATAGGTGATGGAGTTGTCATATATTATCTCTCGTACCTGTTCCTTGTTGATTTGTAGTTTCACTTTCTTTGTGCCTGCGCTGCCAGCTGCTGTAGGATTGTCAGGATATGTACGCTACGAGGAGGTGTGATGGGAGATTCAGACAGGGGTGCAGTCTGTACCGGGCACTCCAAACATTCCTTAAATACTTTAGTGCTGGACAGGGTCACTCATAACGTGCAATCTCCTGTGCTACTGCTTGCTTTATCCTAGTGTTTGACTACATTTTTTAGAGGCATTGTAAAATATGTCACTATTAATTCAGTTAGTGCTTTGTTTTCGAGCAAACAAATTGGTATTAAATGCTCCATTCTACTTAACTGAATTTAATTTAATGTTGCTTTTAAATGATGTGTACTTAAATCAGATTTTTCTTATGAAAAGTGGCTGTATAAGACTGACCAATTTTTTCAGTTTCTATTTTTGTCACTTAGAGCTCTGATGTGAATTTCAGCTCTCTTCCATGAAAATCACTGAACAGCATTCAATGCCTTGTAGCTAGAGATTGAAGAAAATATAAAATTATTTTTTTTCCACTGCCTATACTTATTACGTTTTGTTCTGTTTCTAATATTTGAGTATAATTCTTTTACCCCCAGCTTCACAGACCAGGGTTAAGCCTAGTCCTAGACTAAATTGTAAATCTGAGCTGTTTCAAGTGAAAGAAACTTGCAATGAGTGATCTTAAATCATGTCAGTGCCATTGTTTTATCTTGAAGTGCACTTGTTTTTTCTGAGGCAAGTTTATAATAATTACTTAAATGTCCTTATTGAACTATGGTGTAATTCTGGTTTAGGCTAAGCCCTGTCTGTGAAACTGTGCCTTAGTGTGCACTTGCTTAAAAAAACTAAGGATAGAAGTATTAATTTCATTCACTAAAAAGCTTTATTAAAGTATCAGGGAGGAACTATTAAATCACATCAATGCTTTTTTATCTGTTGTTTCATAAGACGATGTGTTATTGTCATGAGTCATGTCAGTTTTGCTTTGTAGAAAAGCGACAGTATATATTTAAAATATTATTTTTTCTATATGTTAAATGCTGCTTTTGGTTCACCGTGGATAAGATGATCAAGAATACTATAACTAAGTTGAGACTACCGTTTACTGTTGAATCCTCAATGTAAGTTGTTCACTAGTACATTACCTAATTGCCCATCAGCTGCAAAGTGATGCCACTGTTGAACTTGCCTGTGTGTACTGAACACTGTACTGTTGTCCTTGGGTGAGATGATGTGCAATCTGTTCCCTCGATCAAGCTTGGACCTGCAGTCAAGTGCACATAAAGACTTTGTGTATGTGGCACATGCAAAGCATTGTGGGATGTTATCACACTGGGGTTCACACTGGCTGCTGCTTTTATTGTTGCACAATGAATGAGTAACAAATAACAGTTGTTGGCCAACAAGAAAAGCGCTGTTGTTTTTTTGCATTGTGCACGTGTTACCTGGAATATTCAAAGGAAGACTCAGTGTTTTGTTCCTAATGAATGGCATGAAACATAAAAAGATCCATGTCTATTCAGAGTGAGAACTGTTACCTTCTTTGAGACCACTAGTTATGTGGTTGCGAAAGTCTGTTGAGTGGGAAAATGTGTCTAAAAGAAGCAAAATTGCTTTACTTTTCTCTTCTAGTTTTAATCGCAGCATTTCAGCAGACAAAAACTGCAGGCTCTGTAAACACTAGGTTGGTCTGATAAGAAGACCTCTAATGATAGTGTTACTGGTTCCAAGGTCAAGCTGTATTTGCAGTGCTCTCTACTGGACTTGTAAAAATTAACACTGCAGGCCTGTTACTGCTAAGATAGCTACTAGTACAAACTTTTACCGAAAAATAGTTTCACTAATGATTTGAGGCTGTTTTTGAGGGGTCAGTATCCCATCTTATTAAAAGCCAATCCATAGAGACTTCCTGGCCAGGGCCCATCTTAGCAGCGTTGACCACAGAGACGTCTTTCTCACTGTTCACCAGTGCATAATGGTATGTGGCTGGAATGCCAGACTCAACCAGGAAGTGTTTGACTGTTCGAGTTCAACTGCTTTACACTTCTTAATGTCAGAAACAAAGCCTGATTGATTCGTTTTTTTAGCACTCTTTTGTGAACATTTCAATGCTTTTGTGGCCCGATGACACCAATGGACATAGAACTGGAAGTGTAGATGGGAAGGTGATTCATTTACACTGATTGTATGAGAAGACACTGAGACTTACAAATAAAGAATTGCATTTGTCTTTCTGCATGTGTGTGAAGCAGCTGTATAGCTGTAGATCTCTGCTAGAGCACCTGTTGCTGTCACTCATAGTTCATCCTCACCTGTTCCCAATAAACAATCTCACAGGTGCAAGTTAACAGCCTAAGTTTACTCTTCCTGTCTACCGTGTAGTGTTAAGCTGGGTTTGAAATGCTGCTTTTTTCCTTTTTGAGTGTTGGCCATTTATGTTTTGCCTGCTCATCGTTGGGTGCAGGAAAGCTGGAAGGTTTGTGTGGGAGAGAAATACAGATAAATTATATTTTATCATCACTTTAGCATTAGAGTAACAGCTTTTGAAAATGTAGATTTAAATCAAAGGATTAAATTAATTTTTAAATAGGTTAAAAATATAAGTGCTTTAAGTGTTTTTTTTTTAAATGGTGAAACGTTTTTGTTGCAATCTTTCTGCCCTAATGTTTTCTTAAACATTATAAATGCGTATCTTAAACTTAATAACCGAAACAAAGAATTACCGTTTTATGGGGTCCGTTCTTTGTACGTCGTTAACTCAGTTAGCTGGATTTGATTGTTGTGGATTTGTCCTGATCTTGGATTGTTTCGATTGCTTGATGTGCGTCTCGGGCTTGCTGTCATAGCAACATGTCCATAAGCTTCAACCTGCTCGGGAGTCACATCTGATTGGTTAAAGAGCATGACTGATGCGGACTGACTCGCGTCGGAACAGAAAACGATCTTGCAAGAAATGTATTTATCTATTTATTTATTTTAATTGCTATTTATTAATCGCTGTGTATGTGTAATAATAATCACATTCTATTCCCCGATTGCGTCTATATAATTGGAGGTAATTTTCTCAAATGTCACATGGGTCCACTGCTGGCTCTGACATGAAAGATGACAAAAAGAGCAATTACTACAAATAAGATTTGAGATATAAAATAATATAATATAGATATATCTCAAGGAAAAAACATAAGCAGCTCTAGCGCATTTAATTTGTTTGCTACGTTTTGCCAGCCCTCTCTCCTGGCTTTTGCAGCATTTGCTGTGTTTCCCGGTGTCTTTATTAAAGTTTGAAGTTCTCCATAACCCTCTAATAAAAGCTCTTTCTCCATTTGAGGAAAAAATTGAGCTTGCTGTTTTGCCAATTCGTCAACCAATCAAAGGGGTTGTGATGCCTTTTAAACCAACGCACGAACGCACAATAATCCTAGACAACTCAATCCAGCTATACTAATCATCAACAACATGTGTGCTCGAAGAACCAAATTAGCCACATCGTAATTTGCATGATGATCTCATCTTAGATGTGTCAAATCATCTCAGATGTATCAAGCGACGTACGCAGAACGGAGCCATGGTACTATCCATGCAATAACAAATCTGACAATATGTTCATGTTATAAATGAATGTTATTACTGGGGCAAAGGATTCACTCAAACATCAATGACTGAATTTTCACTCTTATATTTGTTCGTACCTTTCTATCAGCATTCAGTTACTGATCTGTCACCACTGTGTCCCTGAAAGACTCCTCACCTCTTGCTCGAGGGTACATTTTGACAACTGGTGCATATGCTACAGCATAAGTGAGCCGTGTCGTATTTGACATTGCTTATTTATCACAGCCTTCGTTTGTGCAAGTACTTACTCATCAAACTGTCTATTATGAGTTAGGACTGCTCATCACCGTGTTGTAAATATTTCGTTTGCACTGCGTGTGCAGCCTTTCAGTTTGTATCTCTTTCCGGAAACTAGTTTGAATATTTTCCAGTTCTGCAACTTTGAAGTATTTCAATATTTTCATTACCCTCAGTGTTGGAAATCAGCACTTCACACTGGTTCCAAAACTTCTGAAGCTTTGACCTTGTGCCCAAGCTGACATCTTTACAAAAGATCACGTTACACTTCAAATGCTTCCACACTTTTGAAAAAAATGCCTCTTGCTGTTGCATTGTCCTAGGAAGCAGCTGAGTTTTCCCAGGCACAGCTTGTCAGGTGTGGGAGGAGGTTTCGGCCCACACATATCAGAGTCCAGTATTTGGCTTCTGGGAGTGTCTCTGATACCCATGGAGAGAATAGGCGAGGCGAAAGCAGAGAAAAGGGAAAGTATGGAAAGCTGGACAGCTTTTTGTGCTGCATAAAGAGACTGTTGTTGAAATGCTCAGAAAGGTGAAGTGAAAGAGCTGACATTTTAAATCCAGCAGCCGCCTTTGTGCATCTTCCATGTTTTGTGAATAAACAATGTGTTAATTGGGATCTCAGGTTTTCATTCAACAATAAGACTTGGATGTGAATCTGGTAATTGCTTTCTCTTTGTCTGTGCTTGTGAGGTGTTAAACTATAATGTAATTTAATGCTAATATTAATCTAAAATGGCACTTCGTACAATAGTGTCATTAATGAATTAATTTGATTTTACTACCCATTTCCATGGTAACTACATTTTTTAAAGTCTATGTTTTTTTGCACATTGTAAAGTGTCATTTATTCCTGTGATGGCAAAGCTTAATTTTTAGCAGCCATGACTCCAGTCAATATTAGTATTTGTCTTTTCCTGTTTCCAGGTCTGATGCTTTGCTGCAGCCATGTTCAGCAAGAAGAAGAAGTCACGCATCCAGATCTCGGCCCCTTCCAACTTTGAGCATCGCGTTCACACTGATTTTGATGAGCAGGAGCAGAAGTTTGTGGGGCTTCCTCGCCAATGGCAGAGCCTCATTGAGGACACAGCCAAGAGGCCCAAACCTTTCATCGACGCCACAGTCATCACTACTGTAGAGCCACGCAAGGTCAGCATGATTGTTTGCTCAGTTACAATCGTATTTTATCGTCTTTTTTCCTTTAGCATCCTTCTTCTGTTCAATATAAATACCTCATTACCTGTTTGTGTTGCACAGACAATTGTACGGGGTCGTAAGATCGGCGATGATGGCTCTCTTACATGGCTTCTGGATGAGTTTGAGACCATGTCGGTGATCCGCTCAAACTCCCTGCGGCGAGGCAGCCCACCACTTCAACCGCGCAGAGACTCTGGATCATCAGGAGGGGGCCATGAGAACGGAGAACAACTTCAATACAGACACCCTGATCGATACGGAGACAGCAAAGAGAGGTGCACATCGTATTCCAAACTAAATTTGGTTTCCAAAAACTACAAAGGGAGTATTGACAGTATTTAATCTTTGTAGGGAGAAACCACGTCAGGAGCACCCAGGTGCTGATCCCAGACAGTCTCAGCGTCCAGCCCGTTCATCCAGAGAGGAAGGCCGACCTCACCAGCAGCCTCGTGGTCAGGAGCCCAGCAAACACAAACAGCCCGACTGGTCAGGAGGGCCAGCCGCACCACCCCAGCACAGAGAACGAGACAGAGAGCGTGATTATCATGATCAGGTGGTGAGGCGAGAGGGGGCCAATGATAAGAGGCCAAAATCTAGCTACACTGGGAGGGACAGCAGCCCACAGTCACCACGTGAGAAGAGACCACTATCTGGGCCAAATATACGCACCCCTAACCTACCTGTTACAGAGGGAGTGATAAAGACTGCACAGCAGACCGGCCGACCTTTTAACACATACCCACGAGCCGAAAGTGACTCGGGGAGGAGCCCCAGTGGTCAGGTACACAGAAATGGAAAAAAATATACTACCTTATTTCTACAACAGCATTTAATTTTTATTGTTTATGTATTAATATTTTAAGTACATGCTATGTGTATATTGTCATATTTATAAAAGGTGTAATAAAACTGAAAAAAAATTTAAAAATAGGGGTGCTAAGTATTGAAATTTTTATTATATAATAATTTAACTGTATTTTAATTAGACTTTAAATTAGAATTTAATACTATTATACAAAACATATTCTTATTTGTGTTTATGCAGGATTTAAAACCAGGAAAATCTCATGACCCTTCCCACCACAACGGTCCCTCTACCGGGGCAGTCCGGGCTGGAAACGGCAGCAGTAAAAGTGCTTCTCAGGGGCAGCACAGAGCAGAGCCCCAGCATCATGCCTCGCACCCAGCCTTAGGCCCCGAGCCCCCCCACAGCCAGCAGATGCCCCCTCCACCAAAACCTTCAAGCCAGGGTGCACCGCCTGCGCAGACGCGTTCACCTCAGAGGGAGCCGCAGCGGGTCTCCCACGAGCAGTTCCGTGCTGCCCTGCAGATGGTGGTTGACCCTGGAGACCCACGCACATATCTTGACCACTACATCAAGATCGGGGAAGGTTCCACCGGCATTGTTTGTATTGCTACTGTGAAGACCACAGGCAAGCTGGTGGCTGTGAAAAAGATGGATCTGCGAAAACAGCAGCGACGAGAATTGCTGTTTAACGAGGTGGGTACAATCCACAGGAGATTAGTGTTATAATTGGCTGTTCAGAAACGTGTTTGTGTGTGATATGCAGCGCACGGGAGCTTAATGCTAATATTCCAATCAGCGACAGAAAAGCAAAAAACATTTCTTCAGTGGAACTCCATTTGTACACGAGGGCACTGTGTGAACATTGTTACTGCCGGTTGATTTTCCTCCCACAAAATCTTTCCTTCATCTTAATGAGATTTTTAAATAGAAACTTTCTGCTGGCTTTGTTTCTTGTTTCTAAGGTGGTGATCATGCGGGACTATCACCATGAGAATGTGGTGGAGATGTACAACAGTTACTTAGTAGGGGATGAACTCTGGGTTGTCATGGAGTTCCTTGAGGGTGGAGCTTTGACTGACATAGTCACACATACCAGGCAAGTGATTCTTTGAAGTCCAGTCACTAATTGTTTTTCAGTTACCATCAGTTATGTTTTTAATCGCATGTGCTTTCAGATTCTGTTTACAATGACTGATAGTATTAGTTTTGTTTTTATTTAAATATTTTTTTTATTTATCTACACATTTAAAAAAATAAATAAAATTGTTAAATTATTAATATAATATATATACATATATATGTGTGTGTGTGTGTGTGTGTGTGTGTGTGTGTGTGTGTGTATATATTAAATAATTCTGTTGTCTTTCTGATGGGAAAAGTAATGCATTTGTTAATTAAATTTGTAAAAATATACATAGTGTAATACAAATATGACATACATTTGTTCAAAGCCCATTCACTGTCAACACCTTAACAGTGCAGTACCACTATGTGGCAGGGTATCCCAGCAGTCCTATTTGGCATGTCATTCAGTCTGTTTGTTCAATGTTTAACATTTCCATTATTTTATTTGTCTCTTTTTCAGGATGAATGAGGAGCAGATTGCCACTGTGTGTCTGTCTGTTCTCAAAGCTCTCTCGGTCCTACACTCCCAGGGAGTCATTCACAGAGACATTAAGAGTGACTCTATTCTTCTGACCCATGATGGCAGGGTAAGTCCCCTCATCGTTCTTAAAAAGAAAAATCTAATCTAATCTGGTCCTAGTGTCTGCAGAGCTACAGCTTTAGATAAGTCATGTTAGGACTCAGAAAACTGGCTTGCTTGCTTCCATTGTTTTGTGGTTTTCTTATAACCTCAGTGTTGATGTTTAAACAGGTTTTTGGCAGACCTGTTCTTTTGTGTTCTCAGACCTGCATGTCCACTCGTGTGAGAAGAGGATCTAAATGTGTCATTAAGTCTGCAGTCAACTAAAGCAGAATGAAATTGTTGACCAAGTGCTGGAACCGCAATAGCATAACTATCATTTACTTGACTTAAGCGACTTCAAACACTGGTAGATGCGTTTAAAAAAGAAAAATAAATTATACACATGCTTGTCCATGCTTCAACAGAAACATAATCTTGTAATTTCTTTAGTTTTTTCCTTTTTTTTCGTGCTGAAATAGGCAGTGGTTTGTTAGAAAGGGTCTTTACTTGATTGTGTCTGTGGTTGAAACAGGCGGAAGTTGTTTCAGACACCCTCAGCTGTTTCTCGGCAGGGGAGGATTGTCTATCTATGTGTGTTTGACCTACATGTTTCATTTCCTCTTGCATATTTCTGACACTGTATTCTCATGCAATATCCCAGAGGGTATGATTTCTTGTGAAGTTAGTCAAGCTTTCACTGAAAATTTGACAAACTTTATTGAAGCCACTATATATATATTTTTTTTTTATTTTTTACTTTCACATGCTCTTTTGTGGTGTAACTTCATTTAACTGATGCAGTTTTAGAGCATGATGAGAAGGAATTATTTACACATTTATAAACGTCATTATTTAATTCTTCTAGCTGCATTAAAGATGCACTGATATTTCAGATGCAAAATTATAGTGAAATAAAACAGTTTGACAAAGATCTGACTTCCAGATAGCTGCTTTCGAACTTTCACATGTGTACTTTAACACGTGATTTGTAAAGAGCGCTTGCACTGTCAGTGATCATGATGTGCACTGGAACGATCACGCGCGCTTCGTGGTTAAAATGCCATCTTAGTGAAAAAATTATTAGCCTAAATAAGTCTTGATTTGTGTGTGTATGGTATGTTTGTATATTGGGTTTTTTATCTCTGTTTTCATTACAGGTGAAGCTATCAGACTTTGGCTTTTGCGCCCAGGTCTCAAAAGAGGTGCAGCGCAGGAAATCTCTTGTAGGAACTCCCTATTGGATGGCCCCTGAGCTCATCTCAAGACTCCCATATGGACCAGAGGTGAGTCACATCCCTTCTTTATTACATATGTTGCATTACTTCTGAAAGCACTGCAGCTCACGCATTTCAAACTGTTTCTACAGGTGGATATATGGTCTCTTGGCATCATGGTCATTGAAATGGTGGATGGAGAGCCACCGTACTTCAATGAGCCTCCGCTCAAGGCCATGAAGATGATCCGGGACAATTTACCACCCAAGCTCAAAAACCTCCACAAGGTACACCCATGTCCTCTCGTTTAAACAGATTAACGTTTTTAACCAGTGTACTGCCCCGGTGAAGCACGTTTGGTACTGTCGCTTACAGTGTTGTTCTGTATCCACAGGTCTCGCCACTTCTCAAGGGTTTCTTGGACAGGATGCTTGTGCGAGATCCTGCCCAGAGGGCCACAGCTCAAGAGCTGCTAAAGCATCCCTTCCTGAGTAAAGCAGGCCCTCCCTCTTGCATTGTTCCCCTCATGAGACAAAACCGCATGAGATGAGAAGAGAAATCGGGGCGGGATCTGTCAGGCCCTCTGAGTTCAAAACAAAGACCCAAATGCAAAGATGGAGCCGCAATCTGCACAGTTTAAACATCTGAAATGATTGTACAGGTCAAGACTTTCAGGAGAAAGGCCAGTGATGCTATGGACATTAAGAGGGACCACCCCCCCCCAAAACATTTTTACCACTGTTTTTATTACACTATAGAATACACCAAATTTGGTGCCATGAAATAGACATGATTAGATCCTTCACAGTGTTCTGCTATAAGAGGTTTCCCTCTCTGGCAAAATTAAGAAACACAAGAATTTACGTTCTCTCAGTGGTGTCATGTTTGACCTCTCAGATTGTGCTTTGGGCGAACCGAGTTAAGGAGGTTTAGACATTATGACAATGAACCACTAGGAGATTCTAATCTGCCCTTAATGTAAAGCAACAATTTTACGGATTTCCAAACCTCAAGTTTTTTTTCCCCGGCACTTCATCTTTTGCACCATGAGCACACTACTCATTAATCCATTTATTAAAAACAAGGAAAACAACTACTGAAGAAAACCTTTTGCTTAAAATAGATGAAACTCTAGACTCCTGTTACAACACTAAGCAATGGTAAACACTGGAGGCGTGTTTTTTTTATTTTTTTTATTTTGTTTTAATCAAAGTAGTTATTTTGCATTATGAGTGACAGTGTGATGTTTTAAACACTGTTCTGAGATTGAGCTGCACTCCAGTATGAAACTTCCTCCTTTGATTCGTTGTTCCACTTTTTTTTATATATACATATATAATAAAGGGGGGAAGGGTTGGGTGTAGTTTTTTTTTTTTTTTCCTCTTTTCCAAAACTTTCACTACGGCGTCACGCCACATTAGCTGAAGAGATCGAGTTGTTTTCAATGTGCACCCTAATCCTCCAGCTAAGTAGCTTACGTCTTTGAAGTATCGTAGCATTTCTCTGAAGGAGATTTCCCTGTGGTTGATTTTGTCGGAGAGATGTTGAACTATATGAATGTATGGCTGAGCGTTACATATGCTCTACCTTATGAGAGCTTGTTCAAAGGAAGTGGACCATATAGAAATAGATTCTGATTGATCCCACACACTAAAATATAGGCCATAGTACTTGTGCAATTGGTCATGTACAATACGATGTTTTATTATAAGTGCACCATGACGTTCGAGGGTTAAGAGAGAAGAGTAGTGGAACAACCAAAGACCGTTTGAAATACTGAAGTTTAGTAATACTAATTAGTCCGAGTACACTACATCACTCTAAAGGAGTTTTTTACCCAGATAGGACAATTCTGTTATCATTTATTAACTCTTTATTCCATGTATAGCATCCTTCCTTCTGTAATGTTGTGTTGGGCTTTTTTTTTTTTTTAAATCGCATCTTGCACAGGAGAGAGAAAGTCATATAGGTCTGACATGGCAAAAGGGCGAGTATATTTGACAGAATTTTCTTTTCTGGTTTAACTGTCCTTTTAAGACTTTATCTTTCGTCGCTCAGTCACAAAGATCCAGGACCAAAGTGGATGGGAACACTGACTAAATTTAAGAGGAAAAAAAACAACAACATAATAAGGCAGTTTAAAAATGAATCTGACTTGTGTATTGACTCTACATGTGAGTACTAGCTGATCATTAAAGAGTTGTTTGTGAGAAGATCGAGGTCACATTTACAATCGTTTGAAGATGAATTATAGAGATTAATCCTAGACTGAAGTGGTAGCTTTTGTATATATTTTTGAGTTTTTCTAAAAATCATTTTCTTTTGCTGAGGGCCTGAACTGTAACACAGCAAAAAATAACTCTAGTTTTTGAAGATGTGAAGGTTTGAGAAAATTAATGACTGTTATTGACAGACGTTATTAATTTAAAAATACTACTAGAAGTTTTGTTTTGTTTTTTTCCACCAGTAAACGTTTAATGCCATTTTTTGTTTTGCATACCGAAACTTTATTTTACCTCCTGAAAAAGTTAATGACAATCAGGCATTGGAGCAAAGCATGTACACGCAATTAAAAGTATATACAGACATGAATAAATAATGAAATTGAGAGGATAGGGTTTATAGGTATTGTATAGTTGTTTAACCCCTTAACTGTCACCCCCATTTTCGGGAAAACACATGAAAAAGTACTATACAAGCTTAAAAAGATGTAATTCAGGACATATATTAAAAAAAAATGTAGGTGTCCCGTATTCGGAACGGTGACAGTTAAGGGGTTAAGCTCCTCAGTGCACTGAAACAACAGATGAGGTTAGCATTCATAAAAACACAGAAAGACCGCGTTAATGCATCTATAATGCAGAACTGAAACCGAACACATTCTCCACAGTATGCTACTCGATTTGTGACCAACCATACATTTTATTTTTCAATTCACCTGCTAATGTTTAATGACTTTTCATAAAGAGGATACCACAAGCCTTATTTGATTGGATGGGTGAATGGATGTGAGCAAAATGGCTTAATGCATGACTTTCTTTAAAGACTGGTCCACTGAACGTGTTGTATGGCTTTCAGAAATGACTTCTCCATTTTCTGTATTGCATTCCCAGGGCCGATCAAAAGCCGGTCTCTTATGTGGTAAAGTAATGATCTGCTTTTTTGTGTTATTTTGTTCCTCATGTGGTGCTCACAAACAGTACCGCAAATGCTCTCTGGAAGGGTACATTGTATTATAATAATGGCTTCAGTTTTTATTTTCTAGTGTAGTTTCTCTTTCAGATTGTCACTGCATTAAAACTAATGGACCGCCCATATTCTGCTGTTGACTTATTTTAAGCCTAATAAGTTTCTAATTAATCTTGCACTGTATTTTTTTTTTCTTTATCATGTAGATAGTTTTAAAGAAACTTTGTTTGAAAGGTGAAATAATAACATGAACTTTGTGCTCACTGCTGGCATTCTGCCATCATCTTGATGTTCCCTCATATCTGACAGACTTGTTTTGGACTAATCATCTTTAACATCTATTTGGGACAGCTACTGACAGGCCTGCATTTTTGTGAAGTATAAAATTGTTCACACTGGTTCTGCTGTTATCTCTCTATTTCTAAGTATTGTCATTTTTGGTGCACAACTGATATCAGAGTTCCACGGAGCCCCTGCAGGGACCTTCGCACAAAAAATAAAGAAATGGAAGAGTTTTCTCACGAAAAACGTTTCACGTGCGCAACCAGAAACTTTTGAAAGGTCAAGAGTTACAGTTTCCGGTTGCGTAACTTCTGGAAGCTTGCAAATAAGAAATGAATTGGCCTAATTGAGATCTATGTTGGCCCTCAATTACGAAAGCATTGTTTCTGTTCTTACATTCCAACATAGAAAAATCCCCACTGAACGGCTTAAGAACAGCCTTTTCACAGCAATATATTAATTATTATTAAGAAAAGGGCAGGAGGAATATATACAACGTTGAATATACAAAGTTTTATTTCAAAATGCAAAATGCGTTTTAAGTGTCAGAATCGGAAAGAACTTTATTGTCAAGTGTGCACACACAAAACACAAGAAATTCAGTGGAGAATGTACAGACATGAATATAATTTAAGGTAATAGAATGAAATACAATGCTTATGATAAACAGAATAGACAAGAAGTTATGCAGTCGGAAACTAACTGGTGAGCTTGCAAAAAGTTTGCGCACGCGATAGCTTGTCGTGCGCTCTAAAGTCTTTTGCAAAGGTCCCTTTAGGGGCTCCGCAGAGTTCCCTCTATAGTATGTGAATTTTTACTGGTGGTAAAATGGACTTTAAGCTGATTTTTTCCCCCAATATAGTTTTTAAACAACATCTTTCGACTCCTTCATTTCACTCTTCACATGTCAGATGTGGTAGTGTGATTTTGCTCTGGAGATGAGCATAAGTGTAATGTACACAGCTGTCATATGGCACAGGATGTATCATGAGTCGTGTTATTTGATATGACCTTAGATAAATAGATTGTGTGAACTGGGAAAGTACTTTCAGTGAACTAATGCACTGCATAGCATATAAATAAAAGTGTTTAATAATAAAAAAATTGAAGATTATAAACAGAAACTACTTATATTTAATAAAAATCTAAATATAGAAATGTATATGAGTTATATTATGTAATATGTTTAAATGCGCCTTTATGAAACGCCGTCTAGATAGGCAACTCTAAAGCTTTTGAAACACGGCCACCGTCAGTGCATCTTTTTTTTTGGCTCTCCTTTAGCTGAAAGGCGATGCCTGTTTCTGTTTTCTGCCTCTTCCTCAGGTTTTAGTCAAATGGAGAAGCGGTGCGCCTTAGGTGTGGTCGTGAAAAATATTTGTATAAATAATAAAACCACACTACTGCTTTTCCACGAATTGCTTTCGGTTTCCAGAATATGACGGCCAAATGAAGGCGGTCCATTCTCGTCGCTGAGGGGCGGGGCGCGTGCAGGCGACCAATCAGAGCTCGAGCTGGCGTGATAACTCAGCTGTGCGGTGAGTCATCTGACAGCTGCTGCTCTGGAATAGATGCACTTGTTGAATCAGGTCCCATTCATCCGGGGGGTCACAGGTTGCGTGCTAAGTCATCTGAAATTTTCGACGGATCCCTCGTAAATTAAAATACACCAATACGCGACTGGACTAAATCGATTTTATAACCTCACGTCACCGCGAGCCGCATTGCCAGGTGAGTTGCGTTTTGGATCAGACTTTACCATACAATACGATGCAATAATAGAGCTTTTGTGCACCTGTCTTTCTTTTCACAAACCTACAGTAAACGCGTGCATAGTGCTATTGAATAACACATGGGTTGTGTACAGTGAAGGGCAACGAAGAACATAATCCGCGGTGCAGATGAATGGCTTGATTAGCAGAAGAATCAGTTCACTTTTATCGCGTTAATGTGTTAGTTATGTTCCCCATCATGCCAGCAACTAGCTTTTTAAATGCTGTTTAAATATTTAATAGAGCACATTTTAACTCCATACACTTTAAAAAATATTTGTAAAATTGTAAAAAATTAAATAAATAAATAAAAATAATGAGGATTGGAGCGTTCGTTTTGCAAGAAAAAAAGGTTTTTCTGCTTGTATATATTTAAGGTTTAATTATAATAATTATTTTCTAGCAACTATAATTCTAAACTTATTTTAACTGTCATTACATCATATACACAAATCTTGTAGAGATGAATTGATATTTTTGTGACTGATAATGATTATTATTATTTTTTTTTTTTTTACCATATGGCATATACAAAGGGTTTTTAATGGTTTTAACAACAGAATTAGTAAAGAAAAAAATGAGCGCATTCATTGCTAATTTATTAAGACAATACAAACAAACTGCATTAGTGTTGTTATTTGTCTGCTAATCTAAATTTACCTTTATTTTTTTTTTCTTTGCATTTACTTTGTTTAGGTGCCTTTCACTTATTCATTCCAATACTGATGACCTGTGTTTGTGGTCCATAGAATTGCAGTCATGACAATAGAACATAATACACGTACACTCTTTAAAAATAAAGGTGCTTGAACATGGTTCTTCACAGCAATGCCATAGAATGCCATCTCTTTCTTACCTTATTATAATCTGAAGAAATTTGTTTCTCCACAAAGAAACTTTTGTGAAACAAAAAGGTTCTTCAGATGCTAAAGGTTTTTTTTTACGGTTAAACATTCTTGTATTGCATTGTGAAGCACATTTATTTTTAAGAGGGTATACTCCTTATGCATATTAACCTGCATGAGGCACAATGCAGTTGCAGTATGCAGTTCACATTATCCTTGTGCAAAACACTGCACGCTAATGTATTTAGTAAAGTAGATGGCAGCAAGCCGCCCACGTTGTGGTCTGGTTTGTGCCAAGTTTTATGTGTGAAAATGTCATGCTGCCAAAAAGGGACAATCCCACATGTTCCACAGATGACTGCACCATCACTGAAATCAAAGCAAGTGCTCAGTGTTTATGGTTCTGGAGATGTTTTGTGTACACCTTGCTCCACTTGTGGCAAAGCTACCAGTCATTTTTCGACCACTATCAAGTGACGCCCTGTCATTTAGCTCCACCTTTGGCATGGGAAATTGCCCTCTGGGTAGTGCAGGTCATATTATTCTAGGGTCACAGGCTGGGTGTGGTTTCTGACAGCTGTTGCTGTTGATGCATCTCTTCTGCAACATGTGGTAATTGGTAAAAAAGTCACACATGTAATGCACTTAAAATACATATCTGAACAACACTTGCAATGCAGTAGGTGCAGGACAGACCTGTGAATTTGTCCAGTAAATGAAACCGCTGATAAGTGAATGGCTGCAGGGTTCCTGAGCTCTTTGTTTTTTTTTGTGTGTGTGTGTGTGTCAGCAGGACAGGTGTTTTGATGTCTGCACAGCGATTGTCTCTCTGGTCATGTGTGCGTACTGCCCTGAGCTGCGGGGCTCTCATGCTGGCAGCTCTGCCAGACTTTACCACAGGTATGACAATTTCCTTTCAACAACCCACATCTTCCTCTTCCAGATAACCCGCCGCTAGCTTCCTCTCAAAGCCGCTTGTAAAGACTGTAAAATTATTATTCTCTGTAAAAATCTCTTGCCTATACAATCTTGTTCAATCTATTATTTTATTTCAAAAATGCAATTAAAATGTCTTGAATGCATGTATTGCATTGAGAATATTTTTCGAAGGTTCAAAATAATCATGGAAATAAGATTAATTTGAAAAATTGGAAAATATTAAACAGAAAATAGTTAAAAGTTATTACGACTATTCATAATTATAACAACTAATGTGATATACAATTTTATTTGTTTGTTTTAATAATTTAATTATTGTCAAAAAATTGTAATAATTTGAAAAATAATTTAAGTAAATTTCTAGACGTTATGTGCAAAAAAGAACAATCTTAATAATGAAAAAAGCATAAATTACTCTTATTTCAGAAAATCTTTAAATTAAGAATTTTATTAATTAGTGCAGGGCAATGATTAATCGTGATTAATCACATCCAAAATACATTTTTGTGTACATAATATATATGTGTGTACTGTGGGTATTTATTATGTGTATATATATAAATACATATACATCTATACATATCATTTAAAATAAATATGTTACGTTTATATATAAAATATATTTAAATACAAATTATATGAATATAAATATAAGTAATAATTTGGTAAATACAAGTAAATACTTTCTAAATATATACTGTATATGTATGTGTTCTTATATATATATATATATATATATATGTGTGTGTGTGTGTGTATATATTTATAT
>JAUMHG010000059.1:9916950-9940119 GCA_032359395.1 Enteromius anoplus
TGAACCTTCCAAATAAGGCACAAACAGACTGTTTCATTCTAGGGTCAAATTCTAGGGTTGTAAATGGACCTGTAAAATCGTTTCTGGGCGTTTTTCCCCTTACCTAAGCTACATACCTTCTATGTACATATCAGAGAACACTTTAAAATATTCTCTCAATGCATTCTATGGCACCTTTAACAGTTTACGTGATCTGGCTTTTTATTTGTTTTATATATCAAAATATCTTAAGCGTGCATGTGGTAAGAGGATCTACGGCATATCGCGTTGGCTTAAACACAAGGAAAATAATTTCCCAGACATCGCATTCAGACTCTAGAATTATCACAGAGGTTGTGAGACAAAAAAACATACATGGCAGATTCGGATGGGATTAAAATCACCAAGTACGTCTGTTAAACAAAACATTCTCTAACAAACCCCTGTAAAACTAGTCCCGTCTGAATAGGGCTTTACTTCTTGTCATTATTTAGATGAAGGCAGAATTCAAATGAGCCATTTAAATCTAGATAAAAGAAATTAATCTATGCCCAGCTCTAATTTATATATACATATATTATTTTTTTATATATTTTTTTTCAATAAATTGCCAGTTTGATAACAAATAAGATAATATTACGGTTTAATGTCAGCTATTGTTTTTCCAGATATCTAAGTTTTAACTAGATTCCTAAATTACACATCTTTAGCATAAAAGATGCATGTTTGTGGATCTTGCCTCAGTGTAATGACTTGTTTGCTGATTTCCAGGTAAAACAGGAACTTCTGGGTCTGGTCAAGTGCTTCCCCAGACCTCTGAGCAACAAAAGATTGTGAGCGCAACAAGCCCCAGCCATCGGCGGATACTTTGCTTTGACGTCACACCAGAAACCACGACACCTGGGCAGAATTCTTCAGAGGCTAGCACACTCACGTCCTCCGCTGTTACTTCCTCTCCAGCTCAGCAGGTTCAGAAAGAAATCACACAGACTGAACCGAAACAGCCTTTAGTTTCTGACACTTGCAAAAAACGAATAGAAACTGTTAGGCTTCCAGAAGTAAATCCCAAAGCAGGTTTAAAGAACTCTGAAAAAGTCACCATATTTCATCAACAAAAAGAAGCCCCAAAAAGCAAAGCGACTGAAAAGGGACCAAATCTAATTGTTGTATCAAACGCTGCGTCGTCCAACAACGCTGCCACTGAGCCAGAGGCTCTCATTAGATCCGAATCACAGAAAAAATCACAAGCGTCACAAAAGGAAGATGGCGGAGTGGTTTCAAAATCTTCTGCTTCAGGCCCAAAGCAGAAACCCGCCGGCAACACAAAGGACAACACACAAGAAGAATCCCGTGAAAAGAAGCAGTTAAAACCAGCAGAAAGATCCTCAGAAAAAGCTGCCTTACAGAACTCTCCAGGTGTCACTGCGAATAAAGAAAATGAGCTGGATAGCTGTCAGACACCTGCACGACCATCTGAAGATCTCGCAGCTTCTACTTCAAAATCTACAGCACCTGTATCCAGCAGTTCCAGTAAAACCATATGCAAGACGAGCCCTCTTACTAAACAGGCCGTTGAGATGCTGCAGGACATACAAGGCCAGGCTCCCGCAGCCACTCCACCGAAGAGACAGGTGGCCGGATATCCAGATCTCCCGCTCCCGAGAACACCTGGACCAGGACGGGCACAAGAGGAGCTGACGGATGGACTGAGAACCCCGTCCCGAACACGGCTCAGGAGGGAGGGTGAAAGCACTCCGAGGCATCTCCCCCCTCCTGCCACACCTGACATCCCCTCCTGCAGTCCTGCCAGCGAGGCGGGGAGTGAGAACAGCATCAACATGGCCGCCCACACTCTCATGATCCTGTCACGTGCCGCCAGGACAGGAGGTCCTCTGAAAGACAGCTTGCGTCAAGAGGAGGCCAGTGCTGGGAAATCTGCCATCCCTAAAGGAAAGAAGCGAAAGCAAATTGAATCGAGCCCGCCTGCAAAGAAAGAGCTACAGCTTTCTGGCTCCTCAAGCAGTAAAAAGAAATCAAAGGTGAGTTAATATTTTATTGGTTATTTGGGGGAAAAAAAGTCAGGATTGGCCGCGCCTTAACCTAGCGAGCAGTCTAGATAAAGCCCCCTATCAAGTGTGCTGCAATAGTAGCAAAATGCTTTTAAAATCATTTGTGCCAAATGTAAAGCAACATAACACATCCTACATTTTAAGTTGATTTTCATAATGTAGTGTAGGAAGCCTAGGGAAAGATATTTGTTTAAATGTTTGGATAAAGTTACATTTTGAAGCGGGGAATAGAAAGAAATATATACATATATTTATATTCATATTCTAAAAAAACTTTGTATTGGAAGTACTTTTAATATACAATAAATAAAAGTTTATTGATTATAATATTTCAAAAATGTAGTTCTAAAAACTAAATGCAAAACATTTTATTACTTGTTACCGTGGGTATATTTGTATGTTTTTATTTGTTTAAATAATTATCATATGTATTATATGTATATATTATATATAATTGGGCTGTCAAATATTTAATCCTAAATAATCACATCCAAGATAAAGGTTTGTGTTTACAAAATATATATATATGTGTGTGTATATATATATATATGTATATGTGTGTGTGTGTGTGTGTGTGTGTGTGTGTGTGTGTGTATTTTATATATTATTAAACACAAATTTTATTTTGGATGTGATTTTAATCATTTTACAGCCCTAACAATTGTAGAAAATAATGATTGATTGATTGATTTTTTTTAGTCAGTACTAAATCAGATATATTATGTTAAAATCTGAATCAAGTCACTGGTGGCTGAATGTAACCTCCACCAAAAAAAGCATCTTAGACCAGTTATTTATTCCATTTATACAGCTATACCATTCATTAAGTATGTCCTGCCCAGACAATAGGCAGTCAGCTCATGGCAGGTTTCAGAGGAGGAATCAGAGGAGTCTGACTCATTTTTGTCTATTTGTGTACCTCAGCATGCATCGTCAGATATTTTAACATTGCTCACCTGAATTCCTTATTTATTTTCCAGAAGCAGAAAAAGCTGCTGGACTCCTTTCCTGAAGATTTGGATGTTGATAAATTCCTGTCATCCCTGCACTATGATGAGTAATGACACCGAGGACGAGCTGTGCTGCCAGCCGCCGTTTCAGGGACAAAACAAGCCATGTGTGCTACTGAGAACAATTAAAGACCGATCTATTCAGCACCCGTCCTGAATAGCTGCTTTCTGTTTTACATCCAGCATGTGACATACTGTACATAGACACCATATCAGCCCAATTATCATATTCATGCATTTAATATGCTCCTATACAAACTAATTAAGCACTATTCAGAACAAACAAGAAAATAATTTAAGACTAAACTGTCATTTTTGACTACATTTGTGAAAGAGGGTCAGTTCAGCTGCTCCATTGCAACCAGCTGTTGTTTAGTTTGTCGGCTTTTGTGTTTTCCATCAACTGCACCATGTGACTACATTTCTGTGCACAATTTTAAGAAAGATGGTGCCTCTTTGTACAGCCTCTAGGTGGTATTCTTCCTTTACAGTATGGATAGAGAGGTTGTTGAACGTTATTGTCTTCTGTCCTTATGGTCCTTAGATGGTTTATTATATGATGAATTTTAATAAATCACTATTTGATTTCTTTATGTCCAGCTGTGGCATATATATATATATATATATATAACACCTTAATCTCATTTTTCTTTATTATTCTATAATATATCTTTAGCAGCAAATCAGTTATTAGAATAATCGGATCGTGTGACACTAAAGAATAAAGTAATGGCTGCTGAAAATACATGATTGGTGAGTAAAAATAAATGATCTAATAGACTTGGTAAACCAAGTGAATGCACTTCTATGTATATGCATTGGGGTTTGTGAGGTAAAATGAGGTCACTGGGAATGAAATCAGGGCAAGCAAGGTCCTGTAAGTCCTGGAGGCAACAATAAATCATTTTCCCAGCTGTTTAACATTCTCTGTACTCGTATATACGCTCTGTTATTTTGATAGGTCAGCTAGCCATATCAGAGATGCCATATCTTAATGCTTTTACTTTTGCCCCTTTTTTCTCACGAGTTTCAGACCAGCAGCACAATGGCGTTGTATTTTTAGTTGTCAATTGTTAGGTGTAAATTAAAATATCAAAACCCGTGAAGTAAAAATTAGTTTTGGCTTGCTTATCTCATATACACTCTTTACTATAAAGGTTTCTTATTGGTATTTATGGGTTTATGAAAAAAAAAAAATTTTACATCCCACAATCCCTCCTGTGCTTCTTGTGAATCATTTTTCAACTCTTAGCAGCTAAACCAAACATTAGTGTTCATATTGTGTAGCAAACATCTTTTCTGCTGGCTGAAGATGAATGCCTTTGATCTGCAGAAGAGATGAACATGTTCTGTTGACAAAAACAAATGCACATGCTTGTAATTCTAGGGGAATATATTTTACAGAGAACAAGGGTAGAAATAGACAATTCCAGGTCAGTTCATATGAATTTTTCTTGGAAATCCATGATGCATCACACTCTTTTTCTCATCGTAGCTAAGAAAAGAAGGAATTTTCTGATAAACTTTAAATCATTACATTTAGCCATTTTTAAACAATGTGATCTTTAGATCATGACATTTAAAAAATAATAAAATAAAAAGTTTAATTTTTAAATGTTCCAAGATTTTTATTGTCACCAAGGTTGGATTTATTTGATCATAAAAAAGGTACAGTAAACCAATAATATTGTGAAATATTACAAATTACTATTTATTTTTATACTACAAATAACATTCTGATTATCAATACTGAGAGCAGATGTGCTGCGTAATTTTTTTTTATGGAAACCAATTATTCTTTGTGAATAATATATAATATATATTTAAAGTGTTTCAAATTAACATGGATTAAACTCTTTTTTTTTGTTTTATTGTAATTATTATAAGTTTTAACAAGTAATTAATTATAGTAATTTATTAAATGAATTATTTACTTCATTTTATTTATATTAAATTAATTAATAATAATCGTACTTAAAAAAATCTGGTCCATTATTCTGTAATTGATCAGTCAAAAACAATTTAAGATTTTATTTATTTTCTTTTTATGTTTATTTATAACAACTAATAATAGTAAATAAACTTTTATTATTTTACTGTAATTATTTCACAATTTACTAATAATTTTACTAACTTTTAATGTATAGGGTTTTACTAATAAGAAATATACATGAAAATCAAATACAAATTATGCATTATTAGTATTTACATATTTAATATTATTCATATTATTATGGATTATTAAATTAATTCATGTTTATTTTTTTACTTACTGTACAACACCAACATTTGTAATAATTATTATTTCTATTAGGGATTTTTTTTTTTTTACATGATGTTCTTTTTTTGTTGTACCATCTAAACCAAATACATCTCTGAAATGCTAGTAATGTGTTAGTAACAAACATAAGTGACTCTAATACAAAAGAAATTCTGATGCAGTCTGCCTAATACAAATCAAAGATGCTCAGTGAAAAAAAGTATGTTGGATATGTAGCCAAGAGAAATAATGGCAGTCAAACCTCAGCATGTTGGACATCTTTTGGGCTGGGGCTGTGAAAAGTCACACGTGAGGTCCTTAGAATGTCCGAATTCAACTTCCAACTCAAAAAGATCCAAGACCACACAACCAGCTTATTTTGTACATTTATGTTCTCCTTGTCATGCCATCTGAGTCTTATACAACTTATGCATACCTTAAGATGGTAAGAAATCGTGTGGGACCAGGGCCCTCAAAACAAGACTTTATTGTCAAGCATTTAGTGGCTTTTGTCGTCCACAAATTGAGATCACGCCTAGTGTTACATCAGAAGTCTTAGTGGCTAAAGAGGATTATTATTATCATGATTTGTTGTAAAGGATTTAAGATTATATTCATTTTGTATATTTTTAAATCCTCATTGTACATGAAAAGGATGTCCACAAGTGCTTTTTTTACTTATTTTATTACAGTTATGAACACACACACTGATCAGTGCACATCCAGGCTAAATACTGTGGTTTACCTCAGTCATGCAGGTGCAGAACTGAATGCCAAACAAGTTATTTTATTTAGAAGTAATAATACAGTCATACATTTGAATTTCTACCACATCCTGACTTTTTAGATACATTTCAAATATGTTCCAGAGACATTAAACAGTAGATGCATTTACCACAAAAAACACAAGCACGGCATGCTGAGAATACAATTAAGAGCAACATAATTAATGCCATTTTAACAGGTGAATTTGTTATGTCTAAAGCCACATTTGCTGCATTAACCAAAATTGTAAAAGGAATGATTCACCTTTAAAAAAAATAAGGATTTAGGAACTATTAGTCTAATGAATGTCTGTTAACATCCAAGCCAGGAAGTTGTCTTATCCGCTCCAATAATTTCCTTTTGCTTGACGTCATATTTATACACATCTGAGCCAACAAAGAAATGAAGAGAACCTGAAAAGAGAAGGGTGATGGATGATGAATACATGTTAGATAAATTGCAGACCAATTGTAATCAGACTGGTACCTACCGTCTTTATAAATTGCTGCACTTATGGGTCCGTTTATCTCTGGGAAATCATCAGAAATGTTACGTGGGCTTGAGTCGCTCATTGTCTTGTTGTGTTCATTATACCTAGGAGAAAAAACATTTTCAGTGTCATTCATTGAGACTGATATTACTGATACAATGGTATTGTCTCTTTATAGTTCACCTCCAATACTGGCGTTGTGTAAAGAACAGGGTATGTACAGTTTTGTGAATGTGGACCGCAGCATCTATCTGCTGTACCCATGACGGGAACCCCAGACTGCTAATGTTTTTCGGTCTGCCTTTTACTTGGGATCCTTTCACAGTCCAGAAAATTGTCCCTGTGTTAAATGTAGAACAGAAAATGTGCTACGTTTAACATCACGAAAGCAATCCAGGACTACATAATATCAGACGTGTCCGTACCGTTAAACAGATACGCTGTTGACCGCTGAGGGACCCAGTAAGCAGCGTTGATCTGGCAATCAATTCTTGGCATGAAATTGCTGATGGGACCTTCCTTTATATCATTTTGATTGTTGTGTTTGATCCACAAGTATCTGAAATGACACAAATAGAGTTATAGTTGATAACCTTATCTGGTAAAATAATTGTGATATAAGCAGTAAGCATTGCAAAGAGCATCTGGGCCTGTATATATTATTAAATATATAATATAAGCGATCCATGATTTTTAAAAAGCAAACCTGAAAACCTGTTTCCATATCAAAATCAAACAAAATCAATTACTATTCTGTTCTCTCCTTTTTTCTTTCAAATGGAATGTAAATGACAGCTAACACTATCGGCGATCAACTCACTTGTCCCTGAAGAAGAAAATGGCTTCTCCTACAGTAGTCACCGCATCAAAAGTCAGATCGGCATTACATGTGTCCTTGAATGACACGGGCAAATATGAACCACTGTACCAGGGGTTACTGGGATAGCTCCAGCTAAATCTTGGAGATGGATAGGGCCTTTTGTCCCTTGGCCCTGTTGGACAGAAAAACACAGACATCTGATCTCCCATATAAATGTGGAAACCGAACACTGCCTCTGTTCCCACAATATTACAATTTCACAGTTATAGATTGTGAAACATGATTTGTTTTACCATAGAGTGTGTTGATGTTCATGATATCTTCGCTAGAGAGCAGGTTGTATGTTTTTCCTTTTTTGTACGTCGGATACATCACTGACTCTGGGTTTTGCGAGTGTTTCAAACCAAGCGCATGACCAAACTCATGCGCAGCTACCACATACAGGTTAAACCCTGAAGAAAAGAGAGAGAAGAAACAAACAAGTGAACCATTTTCGCTTTAGTATCAAGTGTAGTCCTATATTATTCAAGTATGTCTTATCCGAGTAACCTTTGAAACCGGCGGTCCATGATTCAGCTTCATCAAAATGAACGTCCCCGCCGATGCCTTCCCCAGGGCCAAAAGCATGAGCCAGTGTGCCGTCCGGACCATCAAATGGGAATGAGTCACCATGTTCTAGGTGTTCATCACAGAATAAACAAACATTGTCTTATAGGTGCGTGTTTAAGTGGATGCCAACTTACCGTTTCCAACAAACTCCACCATGATGTCCGCCTGGTGAGAATATGACCTCTGGAAAGTAAGAGGGCTGGCTTTTGCCCATGCGTCTAGAGCCAACGTGATCTGAGCGTCTACTGTTTTCACTGGTAAGTCACTGGTGTATCTCCCAACGCTGTAAGATTGTATGCTTTTTATTACCATGCATGCTGGAGAATTAGGAGCATTTTCAGTAACATGTACAATATAAATATGGTATTTACCCATAAGTGATGATGTTTTTCTTCCACCCGTTTCCACGTCTGTGACTGTAATCCTCCACATCTGAGACGCCACATCTAGGAGTGCTCATGACAGCGAGGGTGTCTGGGTTCAGGGTTCCTGTCCTGTTCAGCCCGAAAAAGCTCTGCATGTCTTTCAGTTTGGAAGAGAACGAGGGACGACTTCTCCTTCTGCGGCCCGTAGGATCTGCTTGGAAACTGTAAAACTGCTGCAGGTATTTCTGTGAGAAAACATGCAGGAACCACCACAGTAAGAATCGTCATCATTTTTCGACTCTTTTCCTGTATTTCATCCACTTGATAGGCTTTACTTTGTCATAAGGAAAATACGATGCATTTTTATTATTATATTATCCCAATTTGTATTTTTTGACATGCAAAACTGCAAACATTCAAATTAGGTATGAACAAATAGACTGTTATTTGTACATCTGTTCATGTATGTATAGACGGAATAAATAGAAAATACACTTCCAGAACTTGTAATGAAAAAATTTTGATAGTGAGATATAGAGAATATTGTAAATAAGAACACAATATCTATTTTACAGTATCTATAAAGTATATAAACAAATTTTTTTTCAAAAAGAAAACCCCCCCCAAAACATTAAATTTCAGGTATTAACTGCATGAAAAAGGTACATATGAAGGACTTACTGTTGCCAGGGACAGGTCATTCTGAGCAGGTCTTGTTGGATGCACCGATCCATCATCTTCCAGTGGTAAAGGTGCCGGATGATACTGACCAAAAAGGCCAAAGGCACAAACCAGACAGAGTAAAACCTGCATGTCCCCTCGGCAGACCACAGAAGCTTCTGAAAATGGCCAGTCCAAGGAGACATTGAAAGTCTTAGCTGATGGGAACGCTTTTTAACGTATTATTATGACTCAGACAGTGCCAAGACCAGGAAAACCTCAAGCTTAGGGAGTGGTTTGCTCTGGTCACAAGAAAAGAGGGATCCTGTGTAAGATGTGTCAAATTATATGCATCAAAGGCATTTACCTCAAACAGCAATTCCTCGATTTCACATGGGATTGTCTTAATGGCATCTACCGTACTTCCTGCAGTATTTCATGCCCAATGAAACGCCTCTTCCATTAAGTATACCCGTGTGGTGAAGAGAATAGAATCAGACTTCTAAAGAAAGCATCTGGAAAGCGTTTTGTGTGTGTGTGTGTGTGCCCCGCTTAAATAGCTCTAATGTCAGCAATGTTTTGCACAGTGGAGTGTTGTATCTGGTGATCTACAGCATTTATACATGAATGCAGTTGTTTATTTCCTTGAGAATTTGGCAGAATACTGCAAGTCTGGTTACGTAAATATTTTTATGAAAGAGTTATTATTATTAATTTTTTATTTTTTTGAATAGCTGCAGATGCACTAGTTTATTAACAATAATTTTTAATACTATTCTTACAATTTTAAAAATGAAAGTTTTAGCATTATACGTGTGCTCTTAAACAGATAGAAAATTGCTTTATTCATTGTAAAAATGTTCTTAAATATGTCATTGTTCTATTGCTTGCAGTTTTGAGACCAATTTTTGAGTCCACTGTATTCACTTCTTTGAATATGAATTGTTTAATCTGATTGCTTTTGTATTTTGTTAGGGACTTTATTTTTTTTTAGCAGAAATTCAAGGATAAAACAGATTAGAGTTCAGATTAAAAATAACAAACTCAAATCAATATTTAATGTCCAGCTGAAATTACAGTAAATTACATTTGGGAACCAACTACTGTATATATTATGAAAGCCTGTTTCTAATATAGATTAAAAAAATATTTTAAAATAAACTATAAAAAGGTTCTGAAGTATTTTTTATCTCACAATATTGCCATGATAATTCAGATTTTTTTCTCTCACAGTTGTTAGTTTATCTTTCACAATTTGAAGCCATAAAACAATAATTAAAAAAGAAAGAATAAAGAATAAAAAGTCAGTAATTTTTATTCTGGTGCAGAAACTGGCAACCATAATATATTATCCCTTACATGTAGTGATTTGTGCAGGAATTAGGTAATATTTTCATAGTTTTAAGGTAAAAAATTTACCCTCTGTAGTTTAAGGTTTTGTTTTTTTTCCCCTTATTTAATTTGTTTTATGAGAACATGACATTTCTCGAGATTTCCATTTCTTGAATTCCACTAAAGCAGACTAAAGCGGCATAAAACCCTCTATAAATGCTTTTTTGGTGTATATTGCTAAAACGGGTAACCTGAATCAGTAGGAGGACAGTATTTAAAGAAACATGTAATTGTAAGTTCCAGTCCAAGAAATGCCAGCAATGTAATGTCTGAAACAGATATAATTGTATCCCCACTGCCTTTTTACCATAAAATGCTAAAGCTGCTAAAATTGTTTGCGGTGAGGAAAATAAATAAAATTAAATTCCTTCTACAACTGGGCTCAATTTGTTGCATGTAAAGTCCAACATAAGCAGACTCCAGACAACAAAGTGACTGTATAAAATGCTGGAAAACATTTTGGTTCTCACGTTCATCAAACATACAGGCCGAAAAAAAAAGAAAAAGGAAAACACGTCCTGAAACATGCAACAGCAGTTCCCATCTTTGAGCCTCACATAGCTGCCAAGAGCACTGCCAGGGTGCCTCAGAGCAAGAAGGAAATAGCCAATTAAATTTCATCAGTGTTCTGTATTTTCAAGATATCATGAGCATCATTTTTGAACAGATCTAATTTTAAGTGATCATTCAGTAAATCCAACATGAACATTCACAGTGACATTGCTAGTTCATATACTGGATTGGAAGCTTTAATAAGCAAACATATACATCTTTAACAGCTCACTTCATGTTTCTATGGCGTCTCTTGTTTTCTGCTGTGCTTTCACAATACATAGGCGAAAGCCAATGATCCACAGATTGCATTGCATTCCTTATTTTGTCTTTAATTGCACAACTCACAACCACTAACACTTGCAAAAGACGACCCTGGTTATCATTGAGGCAATTATATGGTAAATTCTGTTGAACAGTAATTGCACTGTTTTAGGAGAACTTGTATATGGAGGAGTGAGAAGGACATAGGATGAGGATTTATTCTAAATAGTATCAGAATTTTTAAATGATTGTGTTCGGTATCACTCAGGATTACTCTTTCACATCCAATATTAGGCAACAACATTCATCATCGAAGGATTGTTTTGTTTTTAATAGATCAGTCTCTTCTGCATGGTGACTAGATGGATAAACAAGATTTAGCAAGACTACATCCACATGAAGGCCTGGACAATGCCTTAATCCTTTAGTGTCACATGACTGCAACCTGGAGTAATGTGAAAATTGTGTAACATGCACAAATAATATAAATACTCAAATGTAATTTTTGCTTCGCAGTCAAGTTAGTTTGTAAATAATGACTTAATTATCAGTCCCCCATCTGTCGTAAAGATAAATTAATAATTTGTGGTTGTGTTACAAAACAACTTTGTTTGCGTACTGTTGTGTAAGGCCACTACATTTGATTTCAGACAGCATTTATACAACGGTTATGTTCATTTTGAGTGGATTTCTTCTGAGAATGAAGTTATTAATACAAAATATGTAGTTTATAACCCAAACATGACTTGAATTAATGTCTTTATTTGCTTCTCCACTATTTTACTGAACTATTTTGTATGTGACCAATACAATTAGTATTCTACACACTAAACTTCCAGCGCTAAGTATTCACAGAGTGCCAGTATGACTGGAGAGCTCTCTACTGCCATCTCCTTGTGTCAAATCATGCGACACATAAACCACAGTCATTCTCACCAACCGATGGGGCTGTAGAGTAAGATAATGGATGCATCATTTTTTTATCCATACTTACGAAAAGTGGCTTCTCGCCCCTATATGATTGAGAAATGTCTCTTTGTAATGTAATAAATAGGCACTAAAACATTTTTCAAAATTTCTTCTTTAGTGTTTCACTGAAGAAAAAGTCATACAGTTTTAAGGGGTGAATGAGGTCATCAGGGTGAATAAATGATCACTGCGTTTTAGAAACCTACCATCAAAAAAAGTTGTATCCAAGCAGAAGGAAACAAAGGCTTTACTGTGATCAAAACATTCCACACTCCTTTATACAAGTCAGCAGGAAATGGAAATGCACTCTCATCTATTTTCTAAATGCTTGTTAGTGATCTTATTGCGCAGCACTTCATTAAAAAAAAAAAAAAAAGTCCCAACTAGTTCTTCTGGTTCTCTGGTGACATGCCTTTCTGCCTTCACTTCTGAATGCAATGCCCATATATTAAAGTCTAATGAACCATCAATGGATAGAATAGTCTCTACCCTAATTTCTTTCTCTTTTGAGAATCCCAAGGCTACACTTTGATGTAAATCACAGTGTGAAAATATTATTTGTCACTCCTTCTATTTCATCGCGTCTTTAATTTACCAGCATGCTATAACAAGAATAGACAATGCAACACACAAGCTAAGCTAAAGTTAAAACACATTAAGTTAAAACGTATGGTAAAAGATTCTGTAGAAATAACCCTTTTTACTTAACTGTCACCAAGAGACAACTGGTCTTTGAAGTATTATCTTGAACGTGGACAAAAGTCATCCTTAGGTTTATAAAAAGGTCCATATTTACTTCAATTGGGCAAATGTTCCAACAGAGTTTGTAAGATCTGTAGTGTTCACCAATCCTGTGCATTAATCAGAGTTCTCATTGCTGGTGTCAGACAGCAGAAGACATTCCTGTCTCCTGTTGTGACTGCTCCTCGTCTTCCTCCGTCCGACCATCCTAAGCCTCCGTCGGATGATGTCTGAAACACAAACAGCACCTCTCATAAGTCTACATCTATGGGAAAGTGGCAGAATTATTGGTTTTATACAGCAAAAACACATACTTACCACCCACGCTGTCGTAGTCTTGCTGGTTGTCGCGCCAGTAGAGACTGGTTGAAGCTCTCCAGTGGCGATAGAGGCGTGTATGGAGCACAGACAGGGTGAGGAGCACTAAGAGGAATCCCAAAGCGCCTGCTGCCCACACGGCCTCATCTGTACGTTGTATGGGTATCCTCTCGCCCCTCAGTGGAGGAGACTTTGAGGAGTCTGAGACTCCACACTGTCCAAGCTCCCTGCATTCAGATCCAGTCCTCTGAGCCTTTGTGTCAGTCTTAATGCGATGCTTCTTACCTTCTGTTATAGTTTTCTTATGTGTTTCTCTGTCTGTTTGGTATTTATGTCTTTCAGTCATATTACTTTGTGGAAATTGCTTCTCAGTTGTCTTCGATTTAGAGACCTTTGCAGAACTGAGAGATTGTGTAACAGTTAGCACTGAGAAGTAGGTCATCTCTTTTGTATGATTTTGTAAAGGTGTGTCTTTATGGTTAAGTTTTGCACTCTCTGTGGTGTTCAGTTCCTCTGGTTTGATGTCATCTTTCTGGAATGGTTTGACGACCATCCTGCTCTTCCTGGTTCTCTGTACCTGAGTGAGAGTCTCCATGCAGCAGTTTTTAAGGAACTAAGAGATGGAAGTGAAATTTGGCAGAGAAGGTTATCATTAGCATTTCTATTTACATGAAATGAGTACATCTTCATACAAATCTTGATTGATTTATTGATTAATGTAATGCAGTTTCTTCACCTTTAATCTCTCCACTTTGGAGATCTCTTGACTGGTGTTCTCTGGTTTGCCCAGAGGTGCTGGTTTTGTCAAATATAGATTGTACTTTGCTCTGTGGCTTGTATTAGCTTGACTAATATTGGAGGAAATGGTAAACAACCAATCACAAACTCCCAGCGTGATGCGAGACATCTCTAGTGAGCGACCCCACGAGACCACTGCTAAAGGCTTTCAGAAAAACAACAGACTTGAGAAATTTGTCAGAAACTGTGCTTTTTAAATACATTAAAATAACTGGTAAGCTTTCACAGAATGCCTCAATTTGTTGCTAACGGTTAATGCAGTAGGTGTTGTTAACTAATTAATCTATATACAGTTATATTTACTGTGACATACATTTAAAGGTAAGGGTTCAGTCATTTTTTATAAACTGCAGTTTCCATTCAAATATTAAATATAAAATACTAAATCGTAATGATAATAAATGTTTATTGATAAGCCAATCGGCATATAAAAAGGATTTCTGAAGGATCATGTGTCACTGTAGCCTGGAGTAATGATGCTGAAAATTAAGCTGTGCCATCACACGAATAAATTACATTTTTAAATATATTAAAACGGAAAAGAGTTGCAAATAATGTTTAATAATTTTGATACATTTTTGTCAAAAAAATGCAGTCTTGGTGAGCACAAGACTTCTTAAATAAACATCAAAAATTATTTAATAAACCCCCAACAGTAGTGTATACTAAAACATAAAAAATAGTTAATAATAATTAATTTATTAGAAATAAAAATGCATTAACAATAATAAACTAGACTAATAAATTGTGAAAATATATGTTAGTAAACACATACATAACGCTTCAATGCAAGCTAACTGAACTGAAATTATTTGCTTAAATGTTACCAAATAAATTTGATACTACATATTATCTATATTTCTTTGACACCAGTCAGCTAATTAAATCAAACCATGTTCCCTTCTCTTTCCACATCTACTGTGATCAGACAGTCATCCAGTGTTAGATGTAGACACCTGTGTTACATGAGTTATTGTTGTGAATGATGACAGAATGACTCACTCTGTCTTGGCTGAGCCAGGGGTGAGGTGTGAGGATGTAATGAGACAGACACGAGTGAGCCAACCCCGCCAAACTCCTGCGAGCTTCGGCTGAGACACACGGGTGATACAGAAACACCAGCGCTCCATTCTGTCACAAACAACACGTGCAGAGCTTTTCAAGTCATCTTCAGTAACAGCTTTAGCTATCGCAGGGCTGTCCAAATGCGGTCCTGGAGGGCCGGTGTCCAGCACAGTTTAGCTCCAACTTGCCTCAACACACCTGCATGGAAGTTTCTAACATGCTTAATAAGAGCTTGATTACCTGCTTCAGGTGTGTTTGATTACACATTAACTCTGCAGGACACCGGCCCTCCAGGACCGAGCTTGGACAGCCCTGAGCTATAGAAACACTGTGATTGTGCTTTACTTTGAGGTTGTGTAGCCAGCGCTGAGGGGGGCAGTAAAGATACTCTCCACTCTCTGCCTCAACAGGCCGGTAAGCACCACTAAAAAAAAAAAAGATATTATTATTATTAGTTATTAACTGATTATTATTATTATTATTAGTTATTTAAACTGATACAGTACACATATTTAAACAGGTTCAGAATTTATTTTGTCGAATGAAGTTTGGTTCCATTAACTGTTCCTGTGCGTGTATTTTTTCGCCAAAGTGGAGGGTATATTTTGTGAAGATGTAAAAGAGCAGTGTCTTGTATATTGTACTGTAGTAACTTTACTGCATCTCTGTAAGTTACACAGTGCAGTCAGAGATGGATTATGGACCGGGCCAGTGGGTCCGCTACCCAGGGGCCCTTGGGGGTGTATGCCCACACGAACGTTGTGTGAAGGTTTTGCTTAGGGAGAGCTGCGAACGTTCTGCAAACATTTTCAGGTGGTTTTGCTATGGGGGAGGGACAAACGCTGTCTACACCCAGGGGCCCACGCAGACCATAATCCGTCCCTGAGGGCAGTGCAGTCCAGTCCAGTCCGAGCTAATGATTCAAGTGAGTCTGTTCTTACTGAATCCAATTCTGAACAAATCATTCTTTATTTGTCGATTCAAACACATACTTATTGTGAGATTTAAAAAGTACCGAAAACTGATAATGGAGCTGTTAACCAATCAGGATAGTTAAGAGGAATCAGAACTGGAATCGGATAAGGAATCGCAGATAAAACTGTGTGTCAATGCTTACTGGGTGGGTATGCGGTCATTGTATGTAATAGCGGAGTCCATACAGATGTAATCCGCAGCCTGCACAGGGCACAAATCAAAGTATTAATAGTGCTCTTGTTACTTATATCCGTCGAAATAATGCACAAACAGCCTGATATATATAACAGGTTACATTATTTGGTCATCAAAGGGCACAGCTATTTAAACAATGTTGCCAGTATGACTCATTTGAAATTAATTTACCTTTATATTATGTTTTGTGTCAATAGCAGGCCTATTCTGCAATAAAAAAGAACATATGTTAGTCGTGTTTATGTCATCAATGTGCATTTGGTACTCTAGTTTAAATTTGCATTGTATAATACAATATTTTACCGTCTGTGACTGTGTTTGAAGCTCTTTACATAAAAGTTCCTCAGGTCCTGGTAGGTCTGTGACCAGATTTGTCTGAAATAATTGTATGTGATATAAGATTATTTATGACATTGGTTACTACGGTTTTAAAAAACAAAACATCATAGTCCCTACAATTACTGTTAATAGAGCATGTTATAAATGCATTTAATATTTGAGTAAATGTTATTATTAATGTGCAATATATAAGTAATTAGCCTACCTTGCCATTGTCGCAGTGTGTCAGTCTGGAGGGGCAACACCGTGTCACACAGAGACACATCAGTCCAGACAGGATGATCACTTGACGGCTCATGACTTCATCCGAGTGCAGTCAAATACATTCAATGCGGTAAGGTTTCCTAAATCTCTGCCCCATAAGCTCAAAACCCTGCTGGACTTCATAGATGCAAATGTCTGTGCTCAAACGCGTCCGCTGATCCATGCTGAGCTCGAGGATCCGCACCTCCTTTGTTGGAAAGTTAGTTTGTTGATTTAGAGAAACACCAAACCACGCTTATGGAGAAATGCATCGCGATTCGTAATCAAGCCGGACAGATAGGACACCGTCGGATGTGTTTATAGATCTTTCAGATCGTTATATAAACATTTGAAGTTTATCTTTTAACAGGTAAAAAGTCATCAGTACCCTCCATCGGAAAATCGCGAGATGTAAACTCATGCACACCTTCTTTTCAAGTACACGTCTTTTGTTTATAATGGTCAGTACAGCCTGAGATCACGTAAACTTCATACACATAATAATAATGTGAACAGTGTTTGAGTCCTCGGGGCTACACACGCATATCTACGGTGGCTCGCAAGGATACAAACGCGTTTGCGACCTTTAGGACTCCTTGACGTCATCTGCCAACTTGCTAACTAGGAAGTATATCGTTTATCAGTACAAAATGTGCTTGATAATAGTTGTAAGATAAGTTGTTTATCGCAAATAAATAAATATGGCGGAAAAAACAGGACATGCAAAATTTCCAGGCAAAGTGACAATTTAAGTGAAAATTCACATTTAGTTGGTTAGCTTAAACAAAAAAATGTTTTATTTTATTTTGTTATAGTTTTTAAATGCAATAATTTATAAGAGCCATTTAGCCTATAATGTGTTTTTAATCATACTAATGCACCAATAATAGTGCCTTTCAACAATGAACCCAATATTTAATTTTCTTTAGAAAATGTAACATTTAAAATCTAGAACAGCTTGTCAACTCTAAATTTTGTTATACCGGTGTTATTAAACTGTCTTCTCCTGTTTTTGAGAGCTGCATTTATTTAATTAACAGGAGAAAACAAATTAGGTAAAAAAACAGTTTAACCATAACCCAAAAAAGTTGGTCAGTATCAAAAAGCTTGTATAAAAAAAAACTGCAGAAAGTAAAAAAAACATCAAATAGTCAGAATCACTATGTAAAGAAAATTTAAATTCTGTAAGATCTATGACCCCAGCTTGCACATAAACAACTTGAATGCAATGATCCAGCTGCTGGTAATCATCATACACAAAAACGTCAGACATAATGTACTAAATTTACTTTTATTACAGCGGATCCTCTGACCAGTGTTCCTCCATCAACACAACAGTAATTACAGAACAGAAAAAATAGTTCATTTATTTCTAGACGTTGGTTTTCTCTGATTGATGAATACTTTAATACATTTTCAAGCCATTTAATCTGTCTTTTTTAAAGTTTTTTGTATATTCTTTTTAGACATTCAGTAACATGATACACAATCTATACATTTTGATACAGGTTACATATGAGTTATAGTGGTGAGGCTGAGCCAGAGGACAATGTACGGGTGTGAAAAGGCACACTAACACACTACTTTTCAAAAGATATTCAGTAAGTTAGTATGCCATTTCGACCACGGCAAATGAATACTGATGTTCTTTACAAGAAATGTAGCCCTTCCCCGTTGACCAGCCCCTCTCTTTCACGCCCCGTTTCATTTCTTGTAGTGTTGGCGATAAGAGTGTCCAGGTCCATCAGAACTGAAATAACCATCACCCTTTTTAATAGCCTGTCAACAGGAGAGGAGACATTGCAGTAGTGACCGGGCTTGGCAGCTGTGGGATGGCACAGTGTTTGACCAGAGGTTGAACCTCCATTATTTAGAAAATAAGTTTGCATTTCAATCTAATATTTCTCTTATATCAGTATTACTTACATATCCCCTAAATTCAGTCAGTAGGACAACTTTCAAACTAGGATAAAATAAAAAATAAAATGTGTAATCTATATCGGTGGCAGGTATGACACATTTACGAGTAATGGCAAATTCAAACAGCCCTCATCCAAAAGGTATTATTAAAAAAACAACAAAAAAACAACCATCTGTGATTTACGAAATATGGGAAGATTCAAAATAGAAACGTTTGCCTCTTTTCTGTGCCTGTCATAGCTGTAAAGCTGCACCTTCTGGCATTCGCATGAATGGAGGGTTTAGAATAAAGAGGACCTGAAACGTTCCTGTAAATCAACAGACAGATTTTCTAATACAAATGGAAACACAAAGTGTGCAGAGGTGACGTGTAAACACACACTACTCCCTGAAGTTCAACTCTGAGGCCCCGGAGCCCCGAGGCTCCTTGTACACAGGCCAAAAACCCCTTTCAAACATAGTTTATAATTCGTAATAGATTTCTTTTAAAACCTTTATCTGTACGCAGAGGATCTTGATGGGGTGCTGTCATTGATTTAGTTAATTTCTATGCATCTTAAATCTTTATTTTAAACCAAATATACAATATAAACACTCTCCCCAGACTCTAAAGTTTGTTAGGTACACTTTATGCTCTTTCACGCTGAGCCGGATTCATTTGGTAATAAGGGTCACACGAGATCTTTTGGGATATTATGGAAAGGGAGTCTCGCCCGGAGAGTTTTGCTTTCACCAATGATTGCACAATGGAAATTGAAGGGGGAGGGTAACATTGTACTCCATCAGAAGTGTTAAAACGCGAGTAAAAATGTCGCAAGAATGAGTCAGTCACCGCGACTCCTGCAGTCAAAGTGATGGAAAGCAAACCGACTAGATAAACTCGCTTGGGGAAAACAAGTTGGCTTGAAAAGTACCCCCAAGAAAGTGCATTCAGGCATTCGTGCGTTGAATCGCTGGATCCAGGCGGAGCTTGGCGAGGAGGGATGGCATGTGAAGCAGTGGGGGAGAGTGAGGGCAGGCAGGGGCATCGGCAGCACAGCTCATATCCTCACAATACTGGGCACTGACACCTGCGGTACGGGCGGCACAGAGGACAGAAGAGAGCAGGGGGAGAGGGGGGGAAAGATCCCTGCCACACTCAGCTTGTAGACTTAGTTATCTTTCTCGAGGGAGAAACTACCTCTTTTTTTGGCTGTTAAATCTTAAATCTGGGGCAGCTATTGATTTCATAAAATACTTCATAAACAACACTACCAGTCAAACATGGACACCCCTGAACAAATTCAAGTGTACTAACTCCAACACTATTTAAAATGAACCCCCAGGATGTATGTTCATAAACCTCTCTGCTTGCCATTTCTCCAAGGTTTTTGTAAACTTAAATGTAGGTAAATATAATACTATGTATTCTATATAATATTTCTTTGTATACATGTAGTGAAAAGGTTTTTTTTATTTGAATACATGAAACATTAAAGAATCTACTTGGCAGAAGCTGTTTGGCTGAAATAAGGCAACACTTATCTAATATATGCTACTATGCAATAGTCTGAGGTCAGTAATATTTTTTTCAGAAATAATTTAGATTCAGCAAGGACTCAGCTTCACCATCACATGAATTAATAACATTTTAAAATATATTAAAATAATAAAAATAAAAAAAAAGTCATATTAAATTATAAGAGTATAAGAGACTTCTTTAAATTATTAAAAATATATATTCCCGACCCCAGACTTTTTAAGGGTAGTGTATATATAACGAATACATTAGTATTTAAAAAAAAATAAGCAGCAGGTGTGTCCAAACATTTGACTGGTAGTCAATAAGCATGAAACGGTGAACACAACGTTTGCTATTTAGTGTGGAGGTCATGAGACCAAATCAAGAGTGTTTGCCTGCTCCAAAAGAGCCAGTTAAGTGTCACATAACAAAGCCTGCTGTCATGACCTACAGAAAAATGCTCATACCGTTCCTTACATTCCCAGAGTGTCAAAGACATGACACAAACCTGATGGAGGACAGAGTACATTCAAACAGTTTCTGCATTCATTTAATTGGATAAATCTTAACAGTACTGCACTAAAACCACTGACAAATCTAGCACTTAAAATGACCACAGAATTCTTTTAAAAGAGTAACAGTAAACATCCTGGACATCTGCCAACACACACTGCAGTTTACTGCTGCATTAGTCAATTCCATAGTTCAAAAAGCTTGTAAAAATATTCCTCAACACACTACATAAAGTGCTTCTGCTTGGCAGCTACTCAAAGGCACCTCAAAAGTTTATTAACATAAAAGTTTAGCATCACATAGTGGGTAATATAAACTTATGTTTAGGTGTACGACCAAATATATTCACACCAACATGCACTCACTCTTCTTAAATGGGCCAATACCGTCCCTTAATTAGCTTGGGGAGTGTTTGAGTGTTTTTTTCTTTTTTAGCGACATGAAAACATTCATCTTGGCATGTCTCTACCGAGTAATTAAACCACAGACACATACATTCAAGGCACTGAACATATATCCGATATCTTTAAGCTGGCACTGAACACCTAAAACATCACATACAATGAATAATCAAGAAAGCACCACATCCAAATGTGTCTGGACACCTGATCCAGATGAAAGCTGGCTGACCTAATAAAATGAAGGGTGTATCAAAAGGCTAAGAAGACTGAAGACAGGTTGTCTGGCCATAATTAGGTTGCTTAATGCAAGTACAGACTAAATAAAAAGTATGCTGGAGATATGAACATATTTGTGCACCGTTTAAAAGCTTAAACACACACTGCTTGGGCAAGACAGCCCCGTTGACCTCTCTGACCTAAACACGCAACAAAAAAAGTCTGTAAGATCAATTTTTGAACCTATTGAAATGTGTATTATTATTCACATTAATTTCAGGACAGTACTTGATGTAGGCAAACTCCTAAAACTTAAAAATCTGACAATACTTTCACTTAAAATCAACCGATTGGCCAGCTCTCTTCTTAACCCCATATACTGCACACACATAATCCGTTTCTTTATTTTATTAAAAACCCAAATTATTTTCCTGAGAGCATGACAGCAGGCTGACAGCTTAGATTGTAAACTTACACAATCATTATGCAAATCTTAAGAATGATGGACAACATCTCCTTTTTACCATCCTTTTGGTTTATAAATCCACACGTTAAGTGGACTAAAGCTAAATGAATAAACATCTATTTTATACATCTATTATATATCTTTCTCTTTAACATTTAGCGTGAAACGAATCTCATCAAGTGAGCTTTAAATCAGACTAGTGTTTTTGACTTTAGCTCTGCATGGCTGTCAAACAAGCTTCATACAAAGTTAGAATTTCTTTTGACCTGAGCGATATTTGCTATCGTTTACATGCATGTCTGCATGTAGGAAAGTGAAATGAGGAAGCGAAGGAAAAGAAAGGAGCGATAGAGGGAGAAGGGCAGACGAGTGCAGTTGGCTCTGCTCTCTGTGCCAGTCTGTGGGCCAGTGCGTTCCCCTACCCTGTGTGTGTTTGTGTGTGCAGGGTTGGCACAAACGCACTGGTGTCTATGTGTAAGACAGGTGCGAACCGTTGGATATCTGAGATGTGATGCTGGTGCTCCTACTCATGCCCGGCTCAGTGCGCCCCGCTGAGGTGGTCCTCCTAAGTGCCTGAGGGCTGTTACGCATCCCTACGCTGCTTTTTGGCATGGCCCCTTGAGGGCCCGAGGGGGAGTGGCCCCAAGGAGGAAGCCCACCTCCTGGGATGGCTTGGCCCCAGCCCTGTTGGGCCTGTGCTCCTCCCTGACTGGAGTGGTAGTGATGGCCGGCCCCTGAACCAGAACTGCTGCCCCACTGTGTCCCCTGAAAGCCATCTGAGTGATGCTGATGGGGGATCCAACTGGCCGGGGCCCCTGGGAAGCTGTGGCTAAGGCCCTCAGGAGAGATGTTAGCCAACACCATGTTGCTGAAGCCCAAGCGCATGCTCTCTGAGTCGAAGGCCTCGATTTCTCGGGCCTGACGCTCCAGCAGGCTACGGATCCGCTCTGTGCGCTCGTTCTGCAAGGTCAACATCTCCTCTTCGATCTGTGAGACACAGCAGACAAGTTGAATTATTAATACAGTAAAAAAAAAAAAGTTTGATGTTCAGTGGTCCCAAAAAGCATTTGGGCACTTAAGATATCATTAAATATTAACGGCATTGCATAATTGTAATAAAAGGATCGTTCATTTAGACAACTTCTATTATTCTATTTAGTACTGTCAAATGATTAATTAATTTGATGTTATATCTGGGCACACAGTGTATATTTTGTAAATGTAAATACACACACATAAACCGTGTGTGTGTGTGTGTGTGTGTGTATATATAT
>JAUMHG010000059.1:9957242-9971428 GCA_032359395.1 Enteromius anoplus
CATTATTTTATTTAACATCATCATACAAATATTTGCAGTAATTATCATTATAGTCTGCGCCAATAGCCTGCCCCACTCCCTCTCCAGCCAATGCCTTCCTGTCAGCTGTCTACAGTCTTCTCCCAATAAAGGCTGAAAATGCCCATAAATAAATAAATAAATAAATATATATATATATATATTTTTTTTTTACATTTTAAAATGTTATATATTTATGTGTGTTCGTTTTAAATAAATGCTTGTTCTTTCCATTTAAGTACTAGTTCTTTAAATTAACATTCAAATGACTGTTCCGCATCTAATTTTCCACCTGAATTCAAATTCACTGACATGGAATTAAAAAAAGCAGGGATGCGAAGCAATCATGCTAAACACCAGATGCTTAGCATGTGACACAGGCTGTAAGGGTTAGAATGAGATGACACCCCATCATGCCATTCAACAGACACACAGAAGGAATGTGGCAGGACAGGACGACACAACAGCAGGGCAGGAACTGCCTAGATGATGTCGCTTGCTTTCTTTCACGCAGTATTTCTCTATTTCCTGTTCACTCAGCTCATGTGCTAATGGCACTTCAAATCTCCCATCAACCATTTCAGCGCTAATCAGAGTCTTTAAGTCAACATCAACATTCTTAACTCCTTCACTCATTTCCTTCAGACTTTATCTCATTTTACAATGAACTGACAAGTTTAAACAAAACTACCAGAGTACAGCACAGCTTAGCCACACAAACGGAGAAATGCTGAGTTGCTATTCAGGAATGTGCGAAAAGCTGAAAAACAGAACTGTAACTGCCGCCGCAAACGCAAGGAAATAGTTCTATCTGTCCAAATACCCAGCTTGTTTGTGTATAATATTATCAAATCAATATAATTTCAGTGACGTTTTCACACTGCCGGTATTCCGATTACTGTCCTTCACCAAATAACCCTGTCCACAAACAATGTCCAGCCTGAGAGAATTCGACATGATATCAAACAACTTACCCCTCTCTTTAAACAAGCGCCACAACATCAGATTAGGAGGAATGTCTAGGAAACTCCTCCGTCGAAGCAGGAGTTCCCTTCATTTGCCAGACAAATAACAGCACAGCTCTGACCCAGTCCTTCTCCATGGGCAGAGCTTTAGAGATGCTGTCCCGTGCCAGCGCTGCACCGCTTTGTATTTATAAACACTGAGTATGACCTTGCGAGTGGTAAGATGTGCATCCTCTAGCTGCACCTGCAGAGATCCTTTCATTTGAAAACTGTACCCTGGGCATATTTAAGAGACCGTTCTGCTTAGGATCTGTTATTATGAAGTTATTTTTTTTGTGCAAGCAATACTTTTACTTTTCAATATAGTATTGACTTCTGAAAAAGCCCTTAATGGCTCTTTATAATCCTTGTAGTGCATTTATAATTATTGCTTAGTCTATAACAACAAGCAAAAAAAAAAGAAAAGAAAAACGTGCCTTTATGATATACTTTCATGGAACGGATAATGTTGAAAACAAGATAAAAAGGAAATACATCAGAAGTCAGTGTTGCAAGAACCACTGCAAGTATTATCGTGACTAAATTTCAGTTATATAATAATAATATGTGAAATATTAAAAATATTTAAAGTTCACCTTTTTTTGTGATGTTTCAGTAAAAATATTGTCACTACAAGTACAAGTCTAAACTACTGGAACAGCAATATTATGAATAATTCAATCTAAATGTTTATAATATATATATATATGTGTGTGTGTGTGTCTGTTCCTTTGTAATAATAATAAAATAATAAATATAATCCTATATTAAATATATTATAATATTTAAAAATAATAAGTATAATACTATAATAAAAATTAATTAATTAATTAAATTTACAAAAATGTTGAGCCCTTAAATAAAAATACTTAATTGCCCTAGAAGTCAAAAAAATTCAAGGCTGGTCTACACATACTGTAGAGCTCCCTGTGTGAAAACAGCTATATGTTTGGGATATTTGAATCAATTATTATCCTGCCAGAGTGAGGGATGCATGGACAGGGTCAAAACTGATAGACCAAAGTTGTGTTAGTCACTTGATGACATCAATGATAATCAGAGGTCTGATATCAGATGGATGTGGGAGTGGAGACCCCGAGGGCTCAGTGTAACGGATGCCGTTGCGGAGAGAGGACAGAGGCCCAGATTTAATAGGCAGCAATGAGGTCAGAGAAAGACAATCACGGTGGAGAAAGCAAGCAGTGTCTCTCAAAAACAGAGGCACTATTCAGCTTCTCGTTCACATCCCACCAGTTTGCATGTTTATGAGCGATGCAAAGCCATAAACAAATGCGGCACAGCTTCATTGCATTACAATCAGAGTGGCCTTTTCCACTGTGCTAGTGTATGAGCATTAATATACAGGTAGGACAGCAGGAAATACTATACAAGACCGTATACAAGAAGCATAACGTCTAAGAGCAATTTAGGAATCATCATTTATATTACAATACAGACAGCATCCCATTGACAGATGGAAAATGTAAACAGTAGGTCCATGATCTTTCAGTCTGTACATCTCAACTGTACAAATACATCTAATTAAACTGTTGTTTACACAGATACCCAAGACTGGATGGTCTTGTCAATATTGTCAGTATTTCAGACCACAATAAAGCAATACAACTATATATGTATGTATATGACATAAATAGACAACATACACAAGGTGACATCCGTGTTACACACAGATCACACACACCAGAGCTAAAATCCCAGCAGACACGTTTCTATATGATGATTATGCAGATGATCTGTTAAAAGTTTCATCACCTGGAGCCAAACTCAAACCCATGACTTGGGTGGAAACTGATAAATTGGATCAACACGGTTGCGTTTAAATGACTGGAATGGGCTACAATAAGCGGACAAACGTTTAACTTTCAATTAACTAGTTTAACTAGTCATTCTGCGGTGTTAAAACGCAAGATATTTTTATTTACACATGAAACCCAAGTTAGCAGAAGAGCTAGCAGCTCACTTACCCTCCCAACAGGCCAAAATGAGCAGCCACCCCGAGAAAACTCCTCCGAGCACAACACCAACAAACCCGGTGGACAGAAACACCCAAACACCCAGCGACCCCAAATCCGTCCCGACAAACTTATCGATCGCTGTCAAGAGTGTCCGCTGGAGAAACTCCTCCAGCCCGGTGCTGGTTGACGGTGGCCCAGCAGCTCTACTCTATCCCGGGCTACTGCTGCTGCTAAAAATGGCGTCCGAGACAGATCCACTCCCTGACGGCTTAAAAACAGAGATAAACACGGTCCGTTTACACACCGACGGTGAGACCACACCTCAGTTTCGGTCCGAAACGCTCAAGGCTGTTGTTTTTTACACCAGTGTGCTTGGGCTGTGGGTAATGATCATGTTGTGGTGGTGGTGGCTGTGATTTTTCTATCTCTGCCCTCCTCTAATAATGTCCGATTCGCCGTGGAGTCGGTCTTTTGAAATGAATCTTTTTAATAACTCGCTGGAGCCGATTAGTAAAAAAGGCGCTCGAGAATACAGCCAGGGTGTCTATTTTTAATAATGTTTTTATTTTATTTTTTTATTTATTATTCCCTAAACAGCCAAAAACACAAAGTTTGGGGGGAATTTAATAGGATATAACTGATATATAATAATTTATGAAAATATGCAGTACATTTGCCGTTTTTCCCAAACGACATTAAAGTAGATATGCACATGAACAAACATTGCTTATCTTTATACATTATGTAATAAACACAAAACATAATGATTAACATCATGGTTTTGTGGGAAATGTATTTTACCGCAACATCGTAGTGGCGCGCGAGTATTTCTTGAGCGGCGACTCAAATGACTCTTTGAATCGGACTTTTGAACCGGTTCGTTAAGCGAACCGATTCGCTAAAATGAGCTGGACCAATGCTGCCCTCGTCCTGGTTCCTGGAACACCAGTTCCGCCCTCCAAATGTGGGAAACTCCCACCGGCCCCTAGAGACAGAGCATTAAACCGCCCATAATAAACAGCTATACACATGAATACGTCCTTTATCATTATTTAAGACTTTGCTTGTTGGGTCTGCCAAAGTCTTTGAGGAAAGCCGAAGAACTAATTTAGATTCTTTTTTTTTAGAAGTAGAAATCCCACCCTAATACATTGTCATTTTAATTGCAGTACTGTAGAGGTAAACACAGAATGAATCAAATCACAGGAAAATGTAATGAAACGTGATTTCTTGAAAATAATTTGCTGCAGTGCAGCCATGCTATTTCAGCATTGTGATTACATTTATTGGACATTCTTGAGTAATATATATTTTAAAAGAGCATCACGTGAAGTTATCAGTTTATCATATGTGAGTATCTTGATAATACGTTTTGGAGATTAACCAGTTATGATGATCATGATACTTCCATTTGCTAAACTAACAAATGCCTTCCTCAAAAAATCCCTAAAGGGTCCTAATGAAGTTTAAAAACCCACCAGCACCAGATGGACTTGAAGATAACTAGGACAAGCAGAGCAGAAGTCATAAAAATCGAATGAAAAGGATTATAGCTCGCCTCTGTTGTAAGCATACAATAAAACCAGCCTTGTGCACTATACATTTCACCACAGTTTTAACCTAAAAATATAAAGAGCTGTGGGTTTTCTGGGTTTTGTTTAATATTGGTATCCTCATTGTTATGGATCACTAAGAGGTTAAAGTTGATCCCTGGGCAAAATTATTACAGTGATGTCAACAAGCCTGCAAGCAACCAATTGGTAAACAGAGCAGGGAACTAGCGCTCTGGGTTGGTTCTGAAGCAGCCGTGTCTCCCAGCCAATGAGAACGCAGGATGCTGTCACTGTATCCAGGCGAACAGAGGGTTTTGAGACTTATGAAGCCTGTTTTATGAATGGGATTTAAAGAGCCATGCTTGATCCTGTTGATGTGGTTAGAGACACAGTGGTGTGCTTTAGTGATTCAACATAAAACAACAAAGAAATTCTCTAGAGACTAAATGACCCATTTGACTCAATACACTTTGAATGAACTCTTGGTGTTTATTAAATGTTTAGAGAAGGTCTCAAATAGGTTATTTATTAATTTTTGTGTTGAGAACGATTTATTGTTTCCTGGATAATCTATTTATAAAATAAGCTACGACTATATAATGACACAATTATTTGTTTTCTTCTTTTATGGTGTTTTACGATGAAAGAAAATAATATAACCCACAAGCATGAATCAGAAACCGTGCTGAAATTAAATTGCTCCGGAAAAGATAAGAAAAAAAAAAAAAAAAAGAAAGAAAAACACTTGAGACAAGCTATGTCCTGCATAAACGGTAATGAGAAATAAATGTGCTCCTTGTACCTCCCAGGATTTCCTGAGAAAAAAAAGCTTATGGTCTTTATTTAAAAAAAAAAGTATTTAGATTTTCTTTTTTTTTCATAAATATATTTATATAGGAGCGAGAGAAAAGAGAATGGGATGCTCGATTCAAGCAGGCATGTGAATAAAATTGCGTACTGCCCACTGCTCTAACAGCTTCCAGATATATTTATGCTATAAATAATGTGTGTGCATATATGTCTGTGAATAAGGAAACAAAATCCTAACATATCCAAAGCGTTTTTAAGATGTATTATTAATAAAGAAGGTATACATTAAAGTATGAATGAGATGATTCATGCAAACAATTTTCATTAAATTCCTCACAAATTCTTTACAATATAAATAATATATTAACCAATAAAAACATTTTTGTGTTTATTCCCCACATTATTGCATTTTTATAAAAATAACCAAAAAGCTCCTTTTTCTGGAGCTAATAATTGGGAGCAAAAAATTATAACTGACAGCTTTTTTTTATCATAAGATTCACTATAGATTTTGGTGAATCTCATAAGGAGATAACCCTGAATCCCTTCTATCTGTGTGAAGATTATCCAGCTGAACAGTAGGTGGCACGCGCGCACTTTCATACTCAGTGACGACTCTGCAGAAGGAAAAGTCAGGCGCGTGGAAATGACGTCATTAAAGTTTACATGTGCGGCATGAAGGAAAATGGCTGCAGGAGGCGAGGAACAGCAGCAGGCGCACAGACCTGGAGCTTATAAACAGAAAAACAAACAGCACAAACATGGAAAACATCGAACTAAAGGCGAGATCGGGCGGGAGAACAAAGGTAAGTTCTGTCTAATGAGTTTATCAAAAAATACACTCGCGGGAACCGCACGGGCACGTGGGCAGTACCTGTCTGACTGAACACGTGGTTAAAGACCCGAAACGCGATCAAGAAAACGTTGTATTAAAGTTTTTATGGGCATATAGTTTATACGTTTAACATTAGTCCCGCTGACAAAATGATGGATTTAAGCTGGTCTCTCATCCTAAACAACTCAAAAGTGGCCAAAGCCTCACTTAAGCCAACCTGAGAGACCAACAGACCAGATTAGTCTGGTTTAAGTTGTTTATATCTCACTATTGACTATAAAGTGTTCTCATAGACAATATTCGTACATAAAAATTAAATAATTTTGTGTCATAATCATAAATAGCAAAACTATTTGTGCATTAATGTGTGTGCTAAGTGTAAGGCCATAAACATGACCGTATGCATCCTAAATAGGTAGAGTTGCTGTCATGGCTCTCACCAAGAAACAGAGAAGAGAGATAAGGAAAATGGACCGTAGAAACAAAGCCAACCAGCTGCGACGCAACAAAAAAGACTTGGTAAAGTAAACATTATACACTTCTACAGGGATTACAGACTGGAGATTAGTGGACTAACTCATCTCTTTTGTGTGTTGATGACGGTGGCAGGTGCTGACAGAGAAAAGGAAGCTGGGCAGCAGGGATGGACCCCCTCATCTGGTGGCAGTCATAGCCCTTCACGCAGGAGTGGATGCTGGAGCTGTCACAAAAATATTGAGAGGTGGAGGAGTTGGTGGTGTGGTGCATGAAGATCAAGGAGTCACTGGGGCCAAGGACAGTTTTGGTCTCGTTCTCCCCCGCTTTAAACAGAGATTCGTTTTCTACAGGCCAGAGACAGGTAAATAATGATGCATATAAAGTGGAATTTCAAATGTTTTGATTCTATACAGCTGTTGCTCCAGTCTTACGCGCCACATGATCATACAGAAATTATTTTAATATGCTGATTTGGTGCTGAAAACACATTATTATAATTAGCAATGATGAAAACGCTGCTCTATATTTTATGGAAATCACGATTCCTAATTTTTCAGGATATTTTAAATGGGTTATTCAAAACTTGAAATGCCTTACATGTCACTTTTGATTAATTTCATGTAAATTATTGTCTTTCAAATAGTGTAGATATTTAAGAGATGTGCATGTATTTAATTGCTTTAATTGCTTAGCTCATTTTACTTTTATGTATTATTTTTAATTTGGTGTATTATTAGCCATTTTGTCAAATTATTATTCTTGCATTTTAAGGATGCACTATGTATAAACTCGATATAATACAACATTGATGTATTGTATTGGTAGTACTTAGATAGTCATCAGCTGATATTAGACTTTTATTATCAATTTATTTCATGTTTTTTTTACATTTAGATTAACTTTGTTGTCATCTTATTTTAGTTTAATAGACCATTAAATGTAGTTTTTCTCAAAGTTCTCTCTAAATATATACATAATTTAATTAATGCTTTATTTGAAGTGAATGTAGGCAAAGTTGCATGGCATTTTTATTTACATCTGTGTTATATTTTTATTGTCATGTTTGGCTTAAGAAGGCACATACAGTTTTGGGCTATGATTAAAGGCTGTGTTTTGTTTTGTTCCAGCTGACTTGCATTCACTTCTGGATGTGGCAAAGATTGCAGACAGTTTGGTGCTTGTCTTGGAATCGACTGAAGGTTGGGACAGCTATGGAGAGTACTGCCTGTCCTGTCTCTTTGCACAGGGCTTGCCAAGTCATGGTAAGATATGTTTGATCAGTTGTACGATCAGTTATATAGTTTAGAAGTAGTCATGCACAGATATATAATAGAATGTCACACTTGAGCAATCGGAGTCAAATCATCTTCCTCTTCACTCTGCAGCGCTGGTGTGTCAGGGAGTGGCTGATCTAGCAGTGAAGAAACGCACTGAGTCTCGGAGAGCATTGTCCCGATTGGTGGAGTCTCATTTCCCAGATGCGCGTCTCTTCCCTGTGGATAGCGAGCAGGATGCTACTCTTTTACTGAGGCACCTGTCGGCACAGAAGCAGAGGCGGTTAGGCTTCCGCTCTCGCCGCTCACACCTGCTGGCTCAGAGAGCCACTTATGTACCCAACGCCAGCCAGAATGAGACAGGGCGCCCAGCCACAGGGCTAGGGACCCTCTGTGTGTCAGGATATATTCGAGGCTCTCCTCTGCAAGTCAACAGGCTGGTGCATATCACAGGTCATGGAGACTTCCAGATTAGCCAGATTGATGCTCCAGCAGATCCCTTACCCATCCTGACAGCAGCTCCTCGCCCGGTGAAGCCAGGACGAGACATTGAGATGATGGTTAGAAGGCCATGATTTTGTTGTAAATAGGGGTTTACTGTCATTTCTCTGTTCATCATTTCATAAATGGGTTTGGATCTTATCAATGTGCAAAACCTTTTAATGCATTTATTGCATTTATATGCAGAAATTTCAAGTTCTAAATTGCATACTAACCAGGCTCACCAAGTGAGAATATAACTTATTGACTCCCAAGGCCCCCTTCTGTCCACAACAATTTTTGCTGCCCATTGCATCCTTAATTTGAAGACTTAATGATGAACTTTATATTAATGGTCCCCTTAATTAATGGTTTATTTAGAAAGATATGGCTGCCTGTAATTTTGTGCTATCATTTGGTATTTTTACTTTGTGGACTGACTAAATACTTTATTTGTTGTATGTAAATGATTTATCGTGGGATGTTTATTGGTTTATTTAAAAAAAATATTTTTCTTTGTACGTCACCTGTAGGATGGTGGGGATAGGGATATGAATGGGGATGTTCGGGTGTTGATGAAAGCAGACCCAGAGAAGAGGGAGAGCTTACAGACGGAGGCAGAAGTGGATCCCATGGATGGAGAGCAAACGTGGCCCACAGAAGCAGAGCTGGAGGAGGCAGAAGGTACTTTATTACCTTATTCAAACTAGGTGTATATTTTCTGTAATATACATAAAAACTGCAATGAAAGCAAGCAAAACATAAATAGTCATATTAGAAAGATAAAAAAGTAACATTAACTAAAATAAATAAAAGCTAATTCATTATTAATTAAAGTATTACTATATATTAATTATAATACTATAACATTGCACACTAACAGTGTCAATATTTCCTTTTTAGTGTTCAGAGACTTCAGTGCAGTATTGCAGCATCCAGTAGAAATGAGTGCATCTGATCCATCTCTTGTGGGATCCTTTAGTGAAATGTTCAATATGATTTGTGTCTGCCCGCATACAGGGTTTAAATGACTGCAGATCACAAATGAGTTCTTAATTTGATAACTTTTTATCTTGTTCATGATGTGACGCATTATGCACTGCTGCAACTCCTATACAAAGACATTTCTCCTCCAGAATATTTTTATATGTTTAATGTTTTTAGCTCAGGAAAATGGATGGATTGTCAACACAGAATGGCAATACATCTCAATTATGAGCAGTACAACCAGCCAATAGAAATAGGCAGAGGGAATGTGTACTAATGACCTAAAAAAAAATATTTATGGACAACACTGATATTTTTCTAACTGTCGATGTAATCTGTTCATTTATATTCAGAGGCCAGAAAGAAAAGGAGAGTGATGAAAGTACCAAAGGGGACGTCTGACTACCAGGCCATATGGATCATTGATGATGCTGAGCAGGAGGAGGAGGAAGATGATGATGATGATGACATTGACAGCTGTGATGATGATAATGAAGATGGGATGATGGAAGATGAAATAGATGGTGATAATGAATCTCAGGTGAGCTTTTATTATTTTGATAAGAGCAGTCACAGGTTTTTGATGGGATTTTTACATGCCATGCAATATTTTAATTTTTTTTGCTCCATGCATGACGCAGGTAATTTTGTTATTGTTTGGAGGGGATGTGGTCAATGTTTTCTTTGTTTTTGTCTTTAGCTGATCACATGCCTGATTGTAGGATCCTTTTTATTCCATAAACAATGACACCTCACACCCTGGGAAGAAAGCATGTTTTGTTTTGTATATTTGTTGCTATGGCATCCTGCGAGGTGGCAGCGGAAGCGACCAATCAGAAGCGAGCTTAGCAAAAGTGGGTTAAACCCGAGCCTGCCCGATAACGATTGAAGGTCTAAATTAAGTCTGAAGGATGAGATGGAGGGTGGGCATGGCGCGGGGGGAACAGTGCATACGTGACTGCGCTTTGTGGTGGGGAGGCACTGTTTGTTTTCTCAATGTCTGCTGCTTGGCCTTAGTGCCAGGCATCTCAACGCAACAATAGTGTTTGGAGAGGGAGTCCCGAGAGAAGCCTTCAGTCTTCCTGCTCTTTGGACAGAATTTCCTGTCGAGACTTGTGGAGGGGGCGGCCATTTATTTATACCAGCTGGGCTTGAAAGAACAAGGGGAAGCTTGACAAGTATGGAAGCTCTGGTCCATTTATTTTCTTTAATCATAATTAGCATGCGTTTGAAGTCTTGGGGCGCACCAAAGGAGACTTTTCAATGCAAGATGTTAACAATAGGGAAGTGGTACTACAGATGATTACAGAGATTATTTTTATTACTGCACCTGCGATTGTTCTGCAGGTTGACCCCACAGGGGGGTTAATGCACCCCAGCGGTATGTCTTGTCCTTTTCCCCATCTCAGTCACTCTGCTGTCTGTTTAGTGGACTTCAAAGAAGTGGCGTGTTTTGTTTGGGTTTGCTAGACTCTACATGGATGTGTGTCTAGAGAAATGTTTTTACATGCTTCTCTTCCTCTTTAAGGATGCCGGGTCTGAATGTGCTTCTGAAGGAGAGGATGACGATGAGGAAGAAGAGGAGGAGGAGGAGATCAGTTCCACCGGACGCACTGGAGCCGATCAGAAGTATGACGAAGGCATGGACAAGGCAGAGGAGGGAGAGGGGCTGAGGAGATATAGAGAGGCACGTGCCAATGAGATGTTCCCTGATGAAGTCGACACTCCCCTAGATGACCCAGCCAAGACACGGTAAGATGCAGGACAGTTCCAGCCATATTACCTGTCCAAGTTTGAAATTTTGATTGTAAACTTCACACAAAAAGGAGAAGCCTTATTTTTTGTTTTGCCCGTGGAACACAAAAGTTAGATATCACTGTTATCCATATCATGACAGTTCACAGCCTTTAGTGATGAGCAGATGTTAAAACCGTGCATTAATGATAACTCATAATTATGTATGTTATGGCAAGTATTAAAATTTAGTAGTGATGGGAAGTTCGGATAATTTTACCGACTCGGACCTTTGAGTCTCGTTCAGCAAAATGAACGAATCTTTTTTTCTGAGTCATTTCGTTCGTTTCGTTCATTTTAGCAAAATATAATTAAAGTGTTAAATGTTACCTCCCTAACACATCTACTGCTTACACAAACGTTGATCACACTACAAAAAAGACAAAACTATGCTACAAAACACAGGAAAGATGAATTCATTGTTTACCTGGGTCTTTAATCTATGATTCGCTCACCTCGCCTCTTATCTGACAAGTTTTCAGGTTCGAGTCGTTCATTCATCACGTGACAGCCCCATAAGCTTAACCTATGCAGCCTGATCCGGAAACAGAATTGATTAGTTAGTCTCTCGAGTCTTTGGGTTCGAGTTGTTCCTTCATCACGTGACAGCCCCATAAGCTTAACCTATGCAGCCTGATCCGGAAACAGAATTGATTCGTTCATCTCTCGAGTCTTCGGGTTTTTTGGGTCGTTTCTTCATCACGTGACAGCCCCATAAGCTTAACCTATGCAGCCTGAGCCGGAAACAGAATTGATTAGTTCATCTCTCGAGTTTTCAGTTTTTTTGAGTCGTTTGTTCATCACGTGACAGCCCCATAAGCTTAACCCAAGCAGCCTGATCCGGAAACAGAATTGATTCGTTCGTCTCTCGAGTCTTTGGGTTCGAGTCGTTCGTTCATCACGTGACAGCCCCATAAGCTTAACCTATGCAGCCTGATCCGGAAACAGAATTGATTCGTTCATCTCTCGAGTCTTCGGGTTTTTTGAGTCGTTCGTTCATCACGTGACAGCCCCATAAGCTTAACCCAAGCAGCCTGACCGTGCGCGACTGAAAGAATCACTCCCATGAGACGACTTGTTCTTCCCGAGTCACATTAAAGATTTGTTCAAAATGAACAAATCGTTCAAGAACGACACATCACTAAAATGTAGTATTGTTTGGTTAAAATAAACGACAATTAAATAATGAAAATGTCACAATTTTATTGTTTACTCCAGTCTTCGGTGTCACGTGATCGTTTAGAAATCTTTCTAATATGCTGATTTGATGCTCATGAAACATTTCTTTTTAAAGAAATCTTGGGTAACATTACAAAAGTCACTTTTGATCAGTTTAATAGATCCTTTACTTTTGAATGGTAGTAGTACTTGCTGACTGGTCTGTTTTGTACGTTCAGGTTTCAGAAGTACAGAGGTCTTAAGAGTTTCCGTTCCTCCCCGTGGGACCCTCTGGAGAATCTGCCTCTCGACTACTCGCGCATCTACCAGTTCCAGAACTTTGAGCGCATGCGCCGCCGAATACTGGCAGATGCTGCTAGCGAGGAGGAAGGAGCAATGGTTTGTATGGAGGGAAAGGGAGTGAAAGGGGTGTTTTGTCCAAGAAACTCTGGTGTTTCACTGTTTATTTGAAAATGTCCAACCTTTATTCCTGCAGGAAGGCTGGTATGTGACTCTTCATATTGTGGATGTTCCTGCCTCAGTAATGGAGAGCTTTCAAACCGGCAAACCATTAGTTCTAGTGTCCCTGCTACCACATGAACAGAAGGTACTTGCAGCTTAGAGCATTCATAAATATCCTTCAAAAAGTGATGTTTTTGAAATACGGTAATACTGTTTAGTTCTAGTGTATTTCTTTCACAAGCGATTATAGTCAGTATTAAAGTGGTGGTCTATTTTGCAGATGTCAGTGATGCATATGTTAGTGCGCCAGCACCCGAGCAACACAGAACCAGTGAAGTCTAAAGAAGACCTGGTGTTTCAGTGTGGTTTCAGACGCTTCAGAGCTTCAGCCATCTTTTCACAACACACTTCTGGTAATAAGAGACTATCATATTCCTCATTTACGTCTTTATAGGATTGATTTATTTTTAAATCTCTTTTTTTGTGTGATGATGTCTCTGACCCAAGTCACAATAAATGATTTTAAATGATGATGGATCATTTTTTGTTTTGTTTTTAGCTGATAAACACAAGATGGAGCGGTTTCTGCGTCCTGATGCTCCAACAGTGATGTCTGTCTTTGCCCCCATTACCTTCCCCACCGCTGGTGTTCTGGTCTTCAAACAGAGAGACAATGGTGGGGAGAATCATACAGAACTCAAAAAGAGAAATGCCTTTACTAGTACAGTATGTGGTAAACCTTCTTTGTTCTACCTTTACCACAGGTATGCAGGACCTGGTGGCCACAGGCACCCTGTTGAGCTGTGATCCTCAGCGTGTGGTGTTGAAGAGAATCGTGCTGAGCGGACACCCTTTTAAAATCAACCGGCGCTCTGCTGTTGTCCGTTACATGTTCTTCAACAGAGGTGAGAAGGAAGGCATTAGTCATTTCCTCTGTTTACTTTTAGATGTGTGTGCAGAGATTTAACAATGATTGAGTCCAACATTAAAGCATATCTCTTCTGCAGATGATATTCTGTGGTTTAAGCCAGTAGAACTACGCACAAAATGGGGACGAAGAGGACACATCAAGGAAGCATTAGGTAAGAAACAGAATATTAATTGTGGAGGAAAACATTTAATGAATTTAAAATAAGTTTGCTAGTGTTTTAAACAGCAAGACATAGTATATAATAGTTCATATTATTATTATTATTATTATAATTTGTAATCCATAAATATTTTTAAAGTGCCCCTATTATGCCATTTTAAAGGTTGCTTATATTGTTTTATGGGTCTCTTATGTATGCAAGGTCAAAAAACACTTTAGTTTTCTCCAAAAATAGATTTAATTTTACCCCATTTCTAAATGATTCGTA
>JAUMHG010000059.1:9975386-10003115 GCA_032359395.1 Enteromius anoplus
CACCTGTGTTTAACGCTGTGTGTTTTTGACAGTATTACCACAATCACATGTGATAAATATCTTAGTTCAGTAATTAGACGCTCTTTGACAGGCTTTTGGTATACTCGCTGAAAAAGGGGCACGAGGCTACATTGCGCATGTCATGAACCGTCGAACCGTGTGACGCATGCATGCTCCAACCGATTCGTTTTTTTTTTTCATGAACCGTGCCATCCCTACTTTACACAGATAAGTCAACATGCATATTAGTCTTGTGTCTTGAAAACAGTATTTTAATGTTTAAAGATGGGCCGTTAACTTCCATTTCCAGTAGTTACTGTAACATTGATTTCTGCTTTTTTTTTTTCAAGAAAACAAGTGACTTGTCAAAACTAATTATACACAGTAATCAACATTAGGCCACAAATGCTGTTGAGCGAGCTTCAGTTGTATTGACCCCAGAATATCCCTTTCAAAACATGCGTGGAACGCAATCATCAAGTTGTTCCTTCACTCGATCCCCACCGCTTACCAGAAACATCCGCTTGGGATTAACGTGGAAATGTTGAATTGTGTCTCGGCTGATGGAAAGCGAAATGTTTGTGACAGTAAGGGACAAACTACATGGAGGTATATTGGACAGCGCTCACATGAGCATGTGATTGGTTTTGACCACAGTCTGAAGGAGTTAACGCTGGTGGTTTAGGGCCTCTTGGACCAGGAATGTCCTGTGGTTCCCAGTTCACTGCCACCACACACAGCTGGATCCCACTGAAGACATAATGGGTGAAAGATTTTTCCATTGGAAGAGGAGAGTGGACGAAAAAAAGAGAACGATGGATTGCAGGGGAGGAAGAGATAAGAGGAGAACCACTGAGTGTTTAAATTGAATGTAAAACAGAGATTGTGCAGGAGTATAATTTAAGTGCCGCTCAGTTGGGAAAACAAGAGTAAGCAAATATGTTTGAGAGGAGGAGGAAGAGGGGGATGGAGGGGTGTGAGAAGGAGATGGAGAGCAAGAGTGGCTGGTGTTTATGGATAGCAGATGTGGCGCTGTGGGATTTTGGCAGGGGCCAATGGTGCCTGAGTCCTGCACTGGCTGGGTGGCACCGGGGTGAGAACGAGGTCAATGCACCGCAGCGCACAGCCCATAAAATACCGCAAGAGAGACGCACACACAGACAGGGCCTGGGACGGCGATGCAACACCAAACGTTGACAAACAAATCTAGCAACAGCTTCAGATAGCTCATCTGCAGGCTGAACCTTTAAAGACCGCTATAAATAATAAAAAAATTAAACTTAAATCATGATCTGCCCACGTCATATTGTACATGCCATGTCTGTGTCACTAACCAAACACCAGCGGCGTCCAAATACTATGTAGGTTAACTTACAAAATACAGTTCAATGCAAATACAATGTGTATTCTTATTGTAGGCTACTTTTTCGCGAAATAATTTTCTTTTGTCTTTTAAGTACCACATAGTTACCAAAGCTGAAATAAATAAATGAAACATTTCCCTTTGTGTTTTTAGCTAGCAAGCAAGCAGCTTCGCTGAGCTTTCGCTCAGACATAAACACACAGCTTAGCCTGCTAGCTTAGCATATTATAAAAAAAAAATACATAAAAAGCTATTTTGATCTGTTAGAACAATACCTCGCTTTTGTTGAGGTAAGAGGGGATCGGATCTTTGAATACAACCAGTGTTTTTGAATGCATCAGCTCTCCTGTGGCCTCATGGGATACGTAGTAAACCGTCCAGTGGATGTGTACTTCTTGGATCCAGTATATCATGCAGGTATTTGTTCGCGTGCTGTTTCTTATGCTTATCAGGGATGCATTTATTTGGTCAAAAGTTAAACCGTGACATTATTCAATACATTTTTAAAATACTGTAATTTATTTCTGTGACGGCAAAGCTCAGCATCGTTTTCCAGTCTTCAGCGTCACATGATCCTTCATAAATCATTCCTATATGCTGGTTTGCAGCTCAAGAAACCTTTATCATTACTATCAATGTTGAAAAAAGTTGTGCTGCTTAATATTTTTTGTCACCCCTCCCCCACCCCTCTATTTGAAATGTATATTTTTGTAACATTATGAATGTCTTTATAATTACTGCGTCCTTGCTAAGGTATTAATAACATGGTAGTGTATTTTATACTACTATAGAGTTTTAAAAGCCATTGATTTTCCTGCTAACGAAAATCAACCTTCTCCTCTGTGACAGGAGAACATAAAGCAACATTTTCAAAGTAAACAAATGTAAGAGCAGCTTCCTGCTAGCGACTCTGAGCGGAAATAAGAGAAGCGCTACTTTTGCACTTTGTTTTCTTTTGTCGTTTCTTATTAGGCGCCCTCTCCTCGCCACATCTAGTCGTCTTGAGCGTAACCTCTGGAAATTCCTCCATAAAAAAAAATCAAACATCCTGTCATTTTCTGTACACTCGCCCTCCCTTTATCTCTTTCTGTCTCTCTCTTGCTGTCTTGTTCCCCCTTCCTCTCCCCTTACCCTGGTCCTGACTCCCTGGTTCCTGGGGCCTGGCCAAGGCGTGTGTCCCCGAAGGAGCCAGTGAGGAGATGGAGAGAGGGGGCAGAGCAGGGGCTGAGAGACAGGCTCCAAAACCACAGCTGCGGCAGCCCTGCCTAGCCTTCCTCTCTCCTGTCCTCTCTCTCACTTCACTTGGGTTTGCGAGGAGCTGGCCTGGCACCCGCCCCAGCTCTGCCATTAATCAGAGGAGAAGGGGTAGTGTGTGCGTTTGCGCTGCTGATAGAGAATTGGCTGGAACGGGGGTGGTATAGAGACCAGGACCTCCCAACAAAGCAGTGGAGTTCACCCAGCGAGCGAACAGGGGAGGGATTCTGACAGACAAAATGCCTGGTGCGCAGATCGTGACTCTTTGACGAGATGAGATAGACGTGGAGAAGTTGGATGCGTCGAGGTGAGGCGTGAGGGAGTGCGAGGGAACAGGCTAGCGGAAATGGACCTGGGGTCCGCTGAGGAGGAAGAGAGGAGATCCAAGATTCTGTCTATCATTGCGTATAAACATGGAAAATTGCATGGTTCAATGCAAACAGCTGTAGAATGTGCGCTTTTGTCTCATTAAGGCAACTCGGTGAAAAGAGTTGGCCACAGTGCATTAGGCTCACGGTTAATGCATATCCCAGATACCAGGCCTGAACCGCTGCCCAAGGACTCGGTGCATTACTGTACCACACAAATCAAAGCTGCTATACAGGATGAAATTAAATACAGTTCTAGGCAAACGTTTGGAAGCACCTGACTGAATTTATGCTCCTCGTGAAACTTTTTATCTCAAGGCGTATGCTTAATATTTGTGTAAATAAATGTCAGTTGTGCCTATGCACTAGTTTCCTTGTTAAACTAACACTGTAATTATTATTATTTGTAGCAAATATATGAGTTGGAACGGGTGGTGTAAGAAAAGCAGCCAACAAGTGCTTAGCATACACGGAGATGTACGGTTTAAAAAGCATCCCATGATGCACGTCATGAAGCTGGTTAAGAGAATGAATGGAATGTGCAGATTCAGCGGAGTCCTGGGATTACAGAAACAAATCACTGATAAATTGTTTAAAAAAATACTGTTAATATTAATATATAAACAATAATGACAATAAATATTGCTGAATTAAGATGTTTGTATTAGATGTTTTGTATTAGAACTTTTAAATAATAATAAAGACTATTTAATCAAAACCAATGGTGTTAGTATTAATAACAATAATAAAGGCTATTGAATCAAAACAAATAGTGTTAGTATTATTATTATTAATAATAATAATACAGATTATTGAATTAGGACAAATAGTTTTAGTAGTAGTCATAATAATAATAACAATAATAATAATAATAATAATAATAAAGACTTAAATTAAGAAAAATTGTGTTAGGATTAAATAATAATAATAATAAATACTTAAATTAAGACAAAAAGTGTAAGGATTAAATAATAATAATAATAATTATAAAGACTTAAATTAAGAAAAATAGTGTTAGTATAATGATAATAATAATAATAATAATAATAATAATAATGACTTAAATTAAGACAAATAGTGTTAGGAATAACAATTATAATAATAATAATAATAATGATATAGACCATTGAATTAAGAAAAATAGTTTTAGTATAATAATAATAATAATAATAAAGTCTATTGAATGAAGGCAAATAGTGTTAGTGTTCAATAGATGTTAGTGTTTAATAATAATAATAATCATCATAATTATCTATCTCTACTATCTACACTTGACCATCTAATGCTAGCACTAAAATGTGGTCTACTACCTCTGGCATTCTCTCTTTATATTCTTTTGAATTGCTCATTTAGTTATTTTTTAAAAACAATCCTCTAACAACAACATTAATCTCTTTTCTATTTTATGTACTTGTTTTTTTTTTTTTTTTATTGAGTCACAATGCTTGAATATTATTGCTCTTTTGTCCTGATTTGTAAGTCGTTTTGGATAAAAGCCCCTGCTAAATGTAAATGTAAAATATATAGCTGCAAACCTTTATATTTTAAGAAGGGTGGCTGCTTTGGGGAAAAGCAGCTATGGTCAAAATAAATAATTTGCAGGTGTCTTAACTCTTGATTTGATTACTATACATGTTGAAAGTATATATGGGTCTCTACGACAGGATGCCAAAAAAATGCTGTAGCCAGATTCGTCCCGTCTAAGAGTGCAGCATTAGGAATGGCTATATATGTATAATGCCTTTTTGATTAGACATGATAGGTGCCCTAGTTGTTGTGCAAGACTGATTGTACCTCAGAGTACATTTTGCACATATTAGATTGGACAATGTGAAAATGTAACTGGTAAATGAGGGCAGACGTTCTCTATTACAGCACGGGGACAGGTCCCAAAAGGAAAACGGTTCACACAAAGTCCACAAGCCCACCCTCCTCCATTCTTCCCTTGATTATCCAGGTGGGAGTGAAATATGAAAAAAAAAAACCCAAAGCACTTCCAACCTGCTCTCCCCCCTCCTCACCCCCACGGGGCCTCCCTGCATGCCTGTCTGCTGACATCACCGCGAGGAGACCTGGCAGGCCAATCGCTCTCCTCTGCTCTATCCTTCCCTTTAGCTCGGCTTCCTGCCCCCATGATGTCACACACCATATGGTTTTCAGTGAGAATCAAGCCGGAAAAGAGATTTAGTTGGAAGAGAGGAGAGAAAAGGAGGAGGTTCGGCGTAGGGTGTGTGTAGGCCACTGAAAACAAAAGGCCGCTCTTCCTCTGTGTGTGTGTGTGTGTGGAGTGGCTCTGAGGGGCTAATGAGGAGAGTTTAGAGAGCAGAGACCACTCAGCGGCCAGCCATGTGCTCAACAGATGGATAATTAGCTCAAACACTGAGATGAGCGACAACCGGTGACCACTGGTGCCAACATGTTGCTTGCAACCCTCAGGCCGGGGTGGCAGAGTGACCCTGGAATCACTGAGTCACAGACCACCAAGTCGGGTTAAGGCCAAAGTGTTCAGCTCATTTTTAACACAACAACTTGAACGTGCAAGGCTTCTGGGGTCATTCACAAACAGTTCATCATGATGCTTGATATTCCAAACTGGTGTGTTAGTTCATTACTGCAGTCATAAACACACTGGTTTGTAGAACAAATGGCTTTACCGTTTACTGCACTGTTATTCTTGTAGTGTTGCATATTCAAAAAAAAAAAAAAAGAAAGACAAAGTAGCTTACTGTTAAATTATATATATATATATATATATATATATATATGATGAAAATTAAACCTATGAGAAGGAACATTAACAACAAAACTACTGTGAACTAGCATGGGCATGATACACTGAACTCTAGTTTGAATAGACATTTCATTTGTCTGAAAAGAAAGATAGAAAGTGCAGATACTTAACGTGGATGAAACTTTCTAGAGTGCATGTGATGAATGTCGTAAGTATGGTATGAGGTTTGATCACAGCAAATTATCATTTAATTTCATTTTTGCATTTAAATGATTGCATGCTCTGTTCCACCATTCTTTCTAGTTTCTTAGTGATTGCTTTGTGTTTTTTTTTTTTTTTTTTTTTAAAGCATTCTTTGGCTGCAACAGTTAACAGTTTACTTCCAGTCGCCATTGCTATTTTACTTACATGCTGTTTCTTAAAGTCCCTATTAAGGCTGAGGGAATTGCAATTGCAATAGACTGTTAACTACCATAGCCACAAAAAAAAAAAAAAAAAATCAATATATAACAACAGTGAGGATTCCAGAACGGAGCATTTCGTGATTAAGTGCATTACAATATTGCATTACTCAATAAAGAAGTAAAAAATGTGCTACCGTTTTATTTAAATTAATAAATTTAATTATTTATTTATTTTATTTTATTTTTTACCTGAGCTGGGCTTACTTATTTATTTTAAATAGCAAAAAACCCTCTTTCTTTCTGTAAATAAACCTCATACCATTACCGAATCTATTACCAGAACGAGCTATTCTCAAATAGTAGAATGCTGTTTCATTGGAAAGTCATGTGACCTACCAGTGTTGGAGCCTGCTCTCATGAAAATGTAAGGATTCTGTCACCACAAATAAAAATGAAAACTCATGGTAATGATACACAAAAATGGAAATGGACAGTTTCAACATGCATGCATTTTTTACATTTGTTGGAGTGCATATGATACACAGTTTTCGTGTGTATAATATGCATCTACCCCACGAACCAAATCCTATCCGTCGCATAGCATAAACACAACATCTTTATCCCACAAGTTTTCTTTTTTTTTTGGCATTCTATTTACTACAATTCACATTCTCTATTGTGGCCTCATGGGATAGTGAAGTATCCACTGCATGTGCAAAATCTGGGTGGAAAGGTGCACATATCTCATCTGGTGACTTTTTGCCTGCTGTTTTATGAATACTGTGACTTGAAACCATACTGCTCACATACTGTGTTCTGTTTACTAGAGAAGAATGCAGTTTTGGATGCAGCCCATACTTTGAAAGGCTGTGCGTTCGGCTGTAGGGATACTTTAAGCGTTTGCATCAAAACTGAAGTATACTTTAGGCTGTATTCTCCAACGTGTGTCACTGTACAAAAATGTGTGCTGGAAAGTCAGAATGACATCTGGTAACAATAGAGACATGCTCGATGAAGGTATTTTGAGGAAGTCACACCATCGGCCCTCGCATGCTCTAAAAAGAGTGGTTGGTTTGTGCAAGTGGTGCGCATGCCTTCCCTCCAACGCAAGCTTTTGAATCCCAACATGCCCAGTTCAAACCCACACTCACATTATCCCTATCAATCAAGGCAGCTTCTCATTTAGCTTTCATCTCCCGAAAACGGCAAAACTGCCAGCGGAGGATGCATCCGCGTGTCGGCCAGGACGCTCACAAAAAGCAGGGGATGCAAATGACCTGTCTCTGTGTGCCTATCTACTAAAACTGTCTCGCAGCATCTCATTAGAGTGAATTAGGAGAGGGTGTGCGTAAATGTTTTGGCCTAGCGCTCAATTTCTGGTGAGATGTTGGTTCTCAGGGGTGTGTCTGGCATAGGGGCCCGGTGATCTTGCATGTGGTAAATTGAGTGGTTGTACCCACAAAGATAGGAACAGTGCTCATCACGCTGCCATAGAGAGAGCGCTTGGGTTGGGTGTCTGGCCAAGGGTGCGAGGCAACAAACAGCTCAACCGCTAAATAACTGTTCCCATGGTGCATTATTCTGACTGATGCGTTATGAAGCCTGTGCCACGGGGGGCTCTGACAATCAGCAAACTGAGAGCAAACTTAACCTAAAAATAAACAATCACAGATGTGAAACTGAATACAAAGTTTTAGCTTTTATATTAGCTGTCATATTTTATAGCTGTAAAGTGTTTATTTATAATAATTACAAGAAAATGGCTTTTATAAAATAAGCTGTTAATTACTTTTTATTTTATTCTAAAATATTTATGTAACATTATTTATTTATAATTTATGTATTCATTTCATATACATTATATATTATAAATATACATTAATATTTTTATTAATTATTATTCTATAATATTTATTCATTTGATATTATTATAGATGCATTTCTGTATTATTTTGTTCAGTTATAATTAGATAATCAATTGTTTTCTTAATCTTTATTTTTAGCTATTGTTTGTTTTATTTATTAGTGTATTCATTTATATAGTTATCATTTATTTATAGTTATCACTTAATTTTCTCATTCATTTATCGTATTATTCATGTATTCATTTTTCAGTTTAATTTTTTTTGTATATATTACTTTATTGATATCTATACAGTTGTTTGTTTGTAATTCATTCATATTGTTTCTATTATCATTATACATTGTTATTATTGATGTAATTTCTATATGATGGTTTATATGCTGATTTATCTATTCAAGATGATTTATTGTTATTTGTCATATCTCACTGTGATACTATGACGCTGTTGCCTTTGGGCTTTGCAGGACTGTAATCTAACTGTAGGCCTTACGCTTGAAAGCAACAACATTATTATAAGTTGAGTGGAATGCTATTTGTCATTCCCTTTGCATACTTAAACTTGATTCTTCGGTCCCAAGTCAGGCGTTCCTCAGATTATTCTCCACTTTGACAGAAGTGCATTCTCGCAGACCCACTTACAGACCTATATCACTCACGCACACGGCCAATAAAGTTTAACATGCAGCACATAAACATCCCACTTGTTAAAACAAAATTTGTTCAGCTTGCTTGCACTATTTCTGTCTTTTACATACACATTCCTGTCACACTTTTTTACACACACACACACACACGCACACACACACGCGCGCACACAAGCGCGCATTTCAGACATACACATGTGCACATACAAATAAACAATAGTAGGTGTGTTATTTAGGAGGTGATGGCCGATTGTTAACTGTCAGTGGTTGTGCTAGTGTGCTCTGCGATCCAGGCCTGGTCAATGTTTTAACACAGCTTTCATTCACTTAATCACTGTAAACACCAGGCATTCACCTGTTGTTGGCTAATAAGGAACTCAGATAAGGATTAATAGAGGCTAAAATGCATCGTCACTTGCTAAGAGTCTTTCTTAAAGACCAATTCTTATATTAACTTGCATATTAGCAAGCCTATTTTTAACATATTGGCTGTTTATTAGAACTTAGAACTTAGTTTATTAGAACTTTTTTTTTTTTTTAAATGCAGCTTTGATGATCAGAAGAAACGTCTTTAAAAACAATTAAATATCTTACTGACCCCAAACTTTTGAACGGTGGTGTACATTCAAATCAGAATTCACATCTTGCTTGTGCACACACTGGGCCTCATTCATGAAATGCAAGCAGAACGAATTTGAATGAAAATCATTCATAAAGTCTTTGATGAATTGAATGTGACAATTTACGTAAGAATGATTTAGTGAACAATTAGAAATTCGTTCTGCTCGTGTTGCATGAATGAGGTCCAACGTGTCCTTAAGAAATGAAAGAGCTGACTTTGGCGAATCTAATGAGCCTGTAAACAAACAATAAACATAAGCGAGCCAAAGGACTTTGGTGTCACAGAGTCAAGGTCAGTGAGACACAAGGGTCAAATTAAGCAATTATATTTAACAACCGAGCTATTTTGAGTGACTAATACCCATTGTTTCTCTTCAAACATATGGGCAGTGAATTTTATACCAACATTAAAAGTGAACTAAAAAACATCCAGGTGCTGTTTGCACCCTGATCTGTCCTTTGTCTAGTTCTGCCTATCTCTGTTTTTTGAGGTTATCATAAGTTCATCAAGAGAAACTGGAAGTGAAAGACAATACGTTCTCCTCAGTAAAGCCAGGCTGCAATGACTTTGACCATTCAAATTAAAAAGCAGCATCTTGAACTGCTGTAAATTCAGGAGAGAGATGGGGAAACAGATGTCAGTCAGCTGTTAGAGTAATTCAAGGGCCTGAGGGGCAGGCTGTGACATGAAAAGGCTTCTGCCAGGTGAATGCCCGACGAGAAACCACTTTCATCTCAGCACTCCATAACAAACGGGACGCCACAAAGTGATAGCAAAAATAATGACAAAACACATGACACCATGGGAACATCTGGCTGAAATCTATTAGTCAGACTGACACTGTGTAGTTGTCATATATCTTATTAGAAAATAGCACTCTCTTTATGACGGGCTAATAATCAGTTAAACCGCGTGAAGCAAGATTATGCATGAATGAAAGCTTTCTAAAACTTAAAATACTCCAATCAGTCAAGCACCAAAGGGAAAAGAGGGCTCAAAGACACGTAAAAGCTCATTAAATACAGAACAGTAATTAATCAAAATAACATTCCTTGATAAAAAAAAAATACTAAAACAAAAAAGGTAAATAAATAAATAAATTCTATAGAAAGTATTTGAAACAAAATATTCAGTAACAAAATCAGTAACAAAAACATGGCCTATGGCAAAAAAGAACTAATTAAATAAAACACAACATAAAAAGGTGCATGGAAAACGAAAAAGTAGCCTACTTGCAGCTTATTTATTGTGCCGACGAGCTAATAGCAAAATGATATATTAAAAAAAACTAAAAAGGGAACGAGGAGGTTAATGGAGATTAATAATAGGCTACATTAAGGTATCAACTTGGACTTTTGAATTTCACATTAGTTTTACTTCTCAGTGTTATCATTTCAAATGCTTTAATTTAAACATTCTTTTTTACAACCATCTAGCAAAAACAAGTGCTTAATGTTAGGTCAGAAATCATGCCACTTTATCTTTATTTTGCAGCTGAATGTATAATGAATGTATTCCGCTGCATCGCGCGCTCCGCCGTCGGCGCTTTCGGCTAATATGCGCCGATAGGTGTCGCTGCACGCGCAGTCTGCTCTGCTTCTGGATACGAACGCCAATCAGAGTCCATCCAGATTCTCAAGTGTCTGACACACTCTAACGCTAGGAGAGGGAGAGAGAAGGGGAGAAGGGTAAAGGACAAGGGACAACACGGAAGAAGCTGGGAACACCGGGAAAAGTTTACCCTTTAAAGAGGAATTTGGACGACAGGGGAATCCCGCAAGGGGAAGTCAAGATCGGCAGGAGCATCAGACATGAATCCGAGGTGAGTCTGTGTTAATGCATGTATCGTGTGAGTTACCTGCGGCGCGTTCAGGTGTGCGCAGTGAGCGCGTGCCAACATACTTACCTAATAGATTGTGATAACTGGCGCTCGTGCTGCAGGCGTGTTTGGACAGCCAGAGATCTGACTTATTGTATTTAACCGGATTTGAACACCACTCATCATGCATCTAAAAATAAACAAACTGTAAAAATGTAAAAATAAAAACAAAATGTTTTATTTCTGAATTTTGACATCAAACTAATTAAAACAAATACTTGTCAACTGTCACCAACCAGAATAACCCTATTAGATTTCGTCTATGTAGCCTATAGCTGTAAAAACAAAACTGACACTTAAAAATAATGCTTCTTCAATGGTTAAGCAACGCACCCTCTCCTAACGAGAAGACGTGTATTTTTGCATTGTACAGTTCTTGAATTGAATATGGTTCTTTGCCGATTAAAAAAGTCACTGATCTTCTTCAGATCAGTGTATTGGTTTCTGAGTTTTTAAAGCACCAGTATACAGCAGGTTTTCTCAAGAACTCGAGAAAAAGTGATCTTAGATTCTAATTCAAACTTTAAATTGCTAAGAGCGTACATTAAATGGCGGTCACTGGGTCTATGTCAATAGGCCATGACATCTAAACTGACATTCATACCTGCTTTTAATACTAAGAAGTATCTTGCGTCGTAATGTTCAGAATTAAAAATCAATGAACATGATGCACAACTAATTCTGAAACTTAAAAAAATGAAACTTGAAATAGTTCAGTGGTGTAGTCTTGTCCTATACTACATTCTGCCAGTGTTGTGTGATGCAGACTATGCATAATGTTTTGCACCTTTTCCAACTACATATAGCATTAAATGTCTGTGTAAAAGTAAACAAGTGTGTTATTAAAGACTAATACTAGTGCTACTAATACAGCGCTAAATTAGCTAAAAAAAGGTTGAAAAACTTTACTAGGCCTATTATAAGTTTGCAATTAATTGTTTGATATTAGAGCATTGCTTATCTAAAAAAAACACTAAGGTATTGAATTATTTTCATATACCACTTTAGTGCTCTTACAAGCATACTTTAATATTTTCATATCAAAACATCATAGTATTTTGTGTAACTGTAGCCTATAAAAGTAAAACAAATGTAAAAAGGACGAATTTATCCAAAAGGTAATCAGTACTTGTGTGTAAACATTCTCAGGTACAGACAGAGTGTGCAGACTCAATATTTATTTTCCTGAATATCATTATAACGAACTTTATATAGAAGTTATGGTCACCCTCATCCGTGTTAAAGTAGTCAGCCTCTCTTTAACGCACACTATGTTGTGATATACGATAAAACGCCTGTCTCTTTAAGACAAAGCGTCGATGTGTTGAGAAGTTCAAGTTGGGGTCACTGTAAGTTCCTGCCCTCGATTTTACCTTTTAGTTTTATTGTAGACTGACATCACACGAGGCGCTAAAACGCTCGGGCAGCCCAGAAGCCCATTATCATTTCCAGTCGCGTTATTACATCCATGCAAAAATAGCCAAGGAAATTACAAAACATATCAAAAAACGCGAAAAACTGATGCAGGAGCACGCACGTATTTTTATAGGAGGAGTGAGTGAGTGAGCGAGAGAGATAGAGGGAGGAGGGAGAGAGAGCAAGAGGGAGGGTGAGCAACACGAAATTCATTGCAATTAATAATAAAAAAGAGTTGGCAGTCGCGCTCGGAAAACTGGCATGGTTTTTGGGAGGCTGGCAGTTCAAAGTTGAAACGTCAGAAATGACTCCAAAAGACTGTTGAGATGATCATTAAGGGAGACTTAGATCGGATGGCAGAAGAGATCGGGCATCCAGGTAACGTTCAATGCTCTTAACATTTTATCAACACTTTATTCATCTATTCAGGCATAATGATAGTTCGAGCAGCTCATTAACCTTATTTAAATTCTCGGCACATTTACGAATAGACAGAAAAGTTGTATAAATCAATACCGGATTATTTGCCTTTCTCTTTTTTTGCACATTTTAGTATGCTGCTATATCAGCGATCATTTTTTTTAATGCAATCAGGCTACTTGTTTTATTTTTTTATTTTTTTAATTTAGAAGCTTTAAAGTTTTATCTGTTGCCTGTGGACAAGGGACTTCGTTATAATAGTCAAATGTACAGTCGCATTATGAGTCCGACAGTGTTGCAGTAGTGATCTGATGCTTGTGTGATTTCGTATGGCGGTGTGGTCATCACAGTGACGGGGCTCTCACCCTTAATTGAGAATTCATGGTGTTTCACATGCGACTGATTTGACTTAAAAGAGAATGATTAGATTTTAAAGACAGATATGTGGTGCCTTGCATGCAAATGCAGTCTGTTGAATGATCAATTGAAATACAGCATGTTCAGATTGTCGGTGTCACTTATAGTAGCCTATTTAAGAGGATACTCTGTTTAAACTGAACATTTCCACACATGTACGAGACGAACTGTAAATAATGTAATTTATTCATAGGAAACTAAAACATTTGATACGTGCACGGTTTATGCTTTATAACGCGTCAAACAAAGACCACGGGATGTAAAATTAAGAAGCAATTTGATGGCATCATATTTATGGGTTATAACAGGCCTCACAGTTCTTTTTCACTTTAATTTAGAATTTTATTTAAAAGTGTAACATCTGAGAATAACTTGCCCATATCTCTGATTATCAGCTGTATCCTTCCCTAGTATATTCCATCCAAGAGATTGTTACAGAACATAAAACAGATATATGATGTGATATGTGGCTAGAATATTTCCTTCTCATCTTTGACCATGGAGGCCACATATAGGCGACGGTGAGCTGTCCTCCCATGTGGTATTTATGAATGAATATCCAAATCTGCGTGTGCTGATGGAGCGCGCGAGAGAATATGAGCGCAATAAGAGGAGCTGCGGAAGAGGAAGCTGCAGCGCTTGATATGCTCTTTTCCACTCTTCAAATTCTATGCAGAAATGGTCGATAAACCTCAGGTGTTTTGCCGTTTGACCTAAAACCACTTAAATAGGCACGATACAAGACAAACGCACGTTTCTTGTTGCCAAGAGGTTTTGCGCAGGGTTTTTTACCTTTCATTCACAAAAAGGTAATGTCTAAGGAAATGGTAAAACTTGAAAACTAAGTTGTAGGGAACACAATTAAAGCAATTCAAACGGCATCAATTAAACATTTTATTTAAGTTTTATTTCTCGCACAGGTGTCAGTGGCCGGGTGACTTTATTCTGTAGTTAAATTACTAGGCTAGTGCTCTTAAATTATACATTTTAATATAAATTGTCAGTATTTGTTTTCCCTTTTTGTGTTAATCCTTATAGAATAAAACAAACAAAATATTTATATTGTATATTCGTGTGTGTGTGCCATGTGGTAATAACGTCTAATACGCCAAATCAGCCAATTTAAAAGACACGCTTTGTGACTAATTGACTGTTTATACCTTAAAGGTACATTAGACTCAGTCTAAAGGGATAAATCTCTAAGGGAGGACGCTTTTGCGGTAAAAAGATGACAGACCGAGGGCGGAGAGAAAGAGAGGAAGTCTTAAGAACGCGAGCAGACCCCTGCCTCACCCCTAAACCAGCAAAATGACAACAGAGACAAAACACAGGGCTAATGAATACCAAAGCACCTAAAATATGACCTTAATCCAGTCCTGTACCATACCAAATATAGCAAATAGACCAAGCTGTCGCATGCGCTTTACGACCAAACGGTTGGACAACAATTTTATTTTGGACATTGATGACTTTTGTCGTTTTATTCAAATGAGATATCCCTATTAACGGTTATTCAGTAAAATCTTATTTTAGATTAAACAATGCGACTTCTAATGCGCATTTTAAGGTTGAATTAAACCCCTAAACGTTTAGGCTATATTTGATGAGAGGCTATTTAAATATTAATTCATCTAAATGATCCTTAAATGAGCTCAAGTTCCGTGCCGCGTAAGTGCGCATTAAAAGACGCGTAATTCTACAGGGTGACAGGATTGAGAGGATGTAAGTGTTTACGCGTGAAGTTCAAACAGTCGTTTTAAAACTTGATTTACATCTTTCATCACTTCCTTTAAATCTTAACACGTTGAACATCTGACAGAATAACACCCCCTGCATTTTGACAAACTTAGCCTAGGTGTTGTCTGACTAATTCGACTTTTTTTCTTTGCCTATAAAAACTTTCAGGTGAAGGCTGAACTGCAGCCCCTACTTTCCGTTCCGACCCGTTTATTGTTGACATCTTCCTTCTATTCTGTCATCTTTGCGCTTCTTGCAAGCTGCACAGTTAGGACAGCACGGCACGAAACGTTATAAATCATGCGCTCATACAGTTTGCTCTGCTTTCTCAAGCTCTCACTGATGGAAAGTTCACAAGCCAAAAATGGCTATTTACCTTAAAATACACCTGTCGGTGATGAGACGTGTCCGGGGTTAGAAGGGGAGGAGATAAGACTTAAACAACTTGGTGCTTTTATTAAGACAGACTCTGAACAGAGATGCGGACTGAGAGGAAATGTTGCGGTTGGTGTTTGTTTGGTTGAGATGCTCCATTGTTAAGGTAACTTTGCCTGCAACATGCAATTAATAACATGCCATCTGTTTGATGCTGTGCGTTAGTAAAAGTGTAGGATGTATCCTTTATATAATTACAAATGATGCAATTATATAATGGTTAAAAAATACACAAATGACGCGCGTTCGGAAAACAAACGGAACATTTGATTTATGAATTAAGAAAAGTGTATTGAATAACCTGTTACTCAAGAGTGTTCAGGCTAACATGAACGGGGAAGGCTACAGGTGCACTGCAGGCCAGAAATGACCAGCTGCCGGCAATATTTCCGCAAAAAGGAAATGTTCCAAAACAGTTTAAAATTATTTCTTCTTATTTTAGGCGTCATCAGGATCTTTTATGTTGTTTTTTTATTTTTAATTTTTTTTAATTTTTTTTAATGTAAATGTTTAAGCATCGGGATAAATTAATAGTTTCGACACAAATATGTACACAGATAATTGTTTTATAAATATATTTATACAGTATTTTATTTTTTATAAATAAACTGCAGTCTTGTCCATGTATGGTTTTTCTGCCTCACAAGCTCTTCTAGTGGAGAAGCGCGTCTTCATGCGTCTGTAAAGTGCGCAGCTGCTTCTTTATATTAAACAGATGTAACTTTTTATGTACATAACATTTGGCTCTTTTTATTTTAATAATGTTTAGTGTGTATAATCAGGGTACCTATTGTGGAGGGTAGGGGAGATCTGATCCCCCTAATTATAACTTTTATAAGGTATTTCATTAAATGTATAAAAAATTTTTTTAATTTTATATATTTGCACTTAGACTATAGATCTACATTCCAACTGTTAAGGTTAGTCTGATGAAGTTACCATAGCAGCAATTGGACCCTTCCAGTTACAATACAGTATTTGGACAGTGGAAAAAACAACAACAAAAAAACCACACAATAATATACTACTACCATTTACTAAAACTTTATTGTAAATTTAAACACACACAAGAAAAGTTGTGCGTGTTGTTTTAATGTCTTACATTTCAACAGACAAATCTAACGAGATAATTACAGGCAGAATTAAGAAAAAAACCTGTTGAACTGCTGAAAGTCATTGAATAATTCACACACTGTGTAAAACCATGCTTTTCTGGCAACTGTGTGGTTTAGTATTATGCATGTTGGGAGCTGTGATTGGCTTTAAAGGGAAGACTAGCATTGTTGGATTTAAGGGCTAATTAAATGGAAGCTTATGGCTACAAACTACAGTATTCATCTTAGAGGATTATTTTATACAATGAAATAAACAATGAGAGGAGGAACTGATGTTGGGATGGCTGTATTTATTTAGCTTCTTGTTTCCCATCAGTGAAACCATCCCCTCTGGGACCCTAACTATCCGTTTTATTTCATATACAGACCATCCTCATGTAGCAGGGTTTAAAAAATATTTTCTGGTAAATTTGTAATGTTTATTATGTTTGCCTTGCAAGGAACCATAGCATTCAGCTTAGAACTGAAACTTGGCATTGCTGGTTGAATGTTTATTTAGTAATTCATAGGCATCCTCTCAAAAGTGATCTTTTGAGAACACTTTCATTTGTAACTCACACTTCTATACAGCAGAGTGTCCTGTCATGAATTGGCTGCATTTTTTTTGGTCCCTGCTGGTTTATGCCTGCTGTTCATCACACTTGCAAAACCTTCAGTCTGACTTTGTTTAAAACTCCACACACCACCTCTGGAATTCTTTATCAGGAAGACAGCAATATGAAAACATGTTTATACTGGCATTTTTCCTCTGTCTTTTTTCTTCTTTCTTTTTTTGTTAACTGCACTTCACTGTAAGTTTTAAACATGTGGGTTCGTATCTTGATAATGACAAAACCATCACAGTCTCACTCGGTCAGCTATAGCTCACTTTTATAGAGTCCTTCTGATGCTTGTTGCATTAAAGGAAAAGCTGAATTGGTTGCCCTCAATCCCTGTACCTGAAAGTCCACAAAAATATCAAAGAGTAAATGAAGATCTATATTCAGGATCAAGAAAATGCACATAAGCTCAAGTGCTCCTTTTTATATCTTCAAGTGCTGCCAGTCAGGTTTTACAAGACAGTCCAACACAAACAGATGTGTCAGTAACGTGTGATATATTTCAAAAGACAGCTATTTTAAAAAATGCACTTTTATTCCACAGTCTTCAAATAAGTATGCAAAATTCAGCTAGGGTTCAATAAGCTTTTAAAGGTGGTAGTTTATGTTTGTCTGCAACAACTTTCTGGCTTCTACTTAATTGTTCCATTTCTCTTATGTTTTTTTAGGTATTGGTCTGAAGTCGATGCTGGATGCCATGGAAGTCCCAAGTCATGCTAGGCACCTCCTCTTGCAGTTGAACACACAACGAACCAAAGGCTTCTTGTGTGATGTTATCATCGTGGTGCAGAATGCACTGTTCCGTGCTCACAAGAACATCCTGGCAGCCAGTAGCCTCTACCTTAAATCTCTCGTCGTTCACGACAACCTCATCAATCTGGACCATGAGATGGTCAGTCCAGGTGTGTTTCGAGTCATTCTTGACTATATCTACACAGGGCGTTTAAATGAAGGGGACCCCACCTCTCCAACTGAGCCAAATATAGGAGCAGTGCTGGCGGCTGCAAGTTACCTGCAGCTGCTGGATCTGGTGACTCTATGCAAGAAGAAGCTGAAGAGAAACGGGAAGTACCATTTACGTCCTAATCCTGGGTTTGTACCTTACAAGATAGGCTCCGGTTGCGTGGGGGGAGGACGGTTTCGAATATCTACCCCTGTCATCCACTCCTGCCACCCTGTAGGAGTAGTTAGTACCCCTCGACCTACATCATTAGAGGACCTGCCTCCCCTCCAACTTGCTCCCCAGGTCAGCGAAATTTATGCACCAGTTCCCACCCAGGGTCCACCGCCTTACCCCCCAGCAAAGGCATCCCTGTCGCCCCAGTCAGGCCTGCGCATGCCCCATACTGACAGGAACTGCTCATCCGTCTACGGCCTTGACCTGTCCAAGAAAAGCCCAAGTTCCCAGTCCCAGCTTTCCTCTGGTCACCCCCATTTGATCTCCTCACTCCACCCAGAAGAGGAACCAGAGGGGGAGCTAGACCAAAGCACTAGCCCTCTGCTCAGTCCCAGTGATGGCTCCAGAAAAATGGAGACAGCCCATCATGTAGGGTCTCTCGTCCCCCACCCCTACCCTCTACCCAACCATCCTCTTGCCCCTCATCTACCCCACCTGCATCGTCCTCAGAGCCAAGAACCTTACCCCTGCGCTCCCAGCCCAGAACCCATGGAAGACTCCAGAGAACAAGGCCGAGATGGGTCCAACATCTATCGATGGGTGAAGAATGAGCCTTCCAACCCAGAGGACGATGATGAGGAAGACGAAGAGGATGAGAGTGGAACAATGGGTGAGCAGGAAAAAGACAGACACCAGCACATGAATCACCATAAGAACAGCGAGGAGAAACTGAACATGAATGAGCGGGGCTATGACAGAGGGACCTGCGATGATGGGGAGGATGAGAATGGGACCGGCAGCGAAGAGACAGGGAGCAGCGAGGGTCGTCCGTCTCCCCCAGTTCCAGGTGGAAGATATCACATGCCGTACGAACCTGAGAGTTTTGGAGATAACTTGTACGTGTGCATCCCCTGCGACAAAGGCTTTCCCAGCTCAGAGCAGCTCAATGCCCATGTGGAAACTCATAATGAGGAGGAGCTAAACAACGGGAGCGAGCTGGACAACAGCAACAACAGCAGCAGCAAACCTACCAATGCCCATGGACCTACAAGCTTGAATAGCACTAGTGGCCTCCACAGCCCTTTCCTAGATAGCAAATCAACGCAAAATCTCCATTCCATTGGTCTCGGGGAGATCATAAGACCCTATCGCTGTTCGTCCTGTGAAAAGTCGTATAAAGATCCTGCCACCCTGAGGCAGCATGAGAAAACTCACTGGCTGACACGCCCATACCCCTGTAGCATCTGTGGCAAGAAGTTCACCCAACGTGGTACTATGACACGCCACATGCGCAGCCATTTGGGCCTGAAACCCTTTGCCTGTGACGCCTGTGGCATGCGCTTTACTCGACAGTACCGTCTGACAGAACACATGCGCATTCACTCCGGAGAGAAACCCTATGAGTGCCAGGTGTGCGGGGGCAAGTTTGCTCAGCAGCGCAACCTTATCAGTCACATGAAGATGCACAGCAGCGGAACAGCTGGCGGAGGACTAACTCCTGACGGCAAGCTGAAGATAGACTTCTCCGAGGGGATTTATCCCCTGAGCAAGTACACAGCCGAGCATCTGGGTCTAAAGCAGGAGAAAACCTCAGACCTTCTCGCAGCCTCTCAGCACCTGCTGGCTGATGCCAAAGTCATGGAGAGCCTCTACCCGCTGTCAAAGCTGGCTGTAGAACACCTCGGCCTCACCCACAGCAAGATAGACATCCTGAACCAGCCACTGCCACCCACTTCCCAGCAGCTCTCGGCAGAGTCCCGCACCATTGACCGCTACTCTCCCAGCTAGACGGGGGAACCACTAACTATACTTTCCAAAGAGACATCACTGTATGCCATTCACAGTATTCAACTCTCACCTCATCTTCATTTGAACCTGCACCTCAAAGAGTGGAGGCCAAAAAGTGATGGCCATAAAAATGCACATAAACTGTGTTTAATTCTGAACGTGCCTTTCTTTGCAGATTTTGCAGTACGTGCATTTCTTAAAATTACTTTCCCACAAGGAGGAAACTGCTTTATTTATAACCTGTTTTGACCGTTGGACACTCAGACAATGCAGTATTTATATAAAAACAACTTCTTTTTTGTTCAATCACCGAGCCAAAAAACCAATTGAAAACCAAAAAGAGATTGTTTTTATTTATTTTTATTTTTCTGTTCATTTTTTTTGTATGTTGGAAAAGCCAAAGAGAAAATGTCAAATGTTACAGAAAAAAGTTGCAATCGTACCCAAAACCTGTGTATTAAGTATTATTGGTGTATATAGAATGAAAAAGCACATATGAACAATATTCAGGGCCTCTGTCCAGAATGGAGCAGCGAATCTGGACGAAAGAAAAAAAGCCAAATCTTTGGGATTTTATAGTAATTGGAGGACTTTTTATAGACTATTTTTCGGAGTACTGGATCACCTGTATCTGATTTTCCAGCTTTGTGAATGGCCCAGTTTTTTCCATACTAAAGGGAGCAACTAACTGAAGAGAGTGTTTGTTCCAGGACTTAGGTAAAGTGATCTAAGCTTTTCTCTGCATTGATGTAGTTATCCCCTTCAGCATGGAATGAGAGTTCACAGAGAGTACCTTTAAAAAAAAAAAATGTTCACTACCTTCAGGTGTATGGTCTCGAGCTATTTAGTGTCTTTGTTCCCTTTCCTTTCCTCCAACGCCAAGTGCCTTCAGCTTATTGAAAAAAGTAGCAAGTACTGCCCTGTGATCTCACAACTGGAATATCTTTGTGCATATTCCGATCATGATATAACAATCCACGTCCACGTGTTTCGGTCCATCTGGTGCGACAGACTAAGCATGGGTGGTGCTTTTTTAAAATGGAGTAATATTTACAGCAGAGTCCATATCGCAATCGACCCCGACTCTCTGCATGACTAGTTGTATAACAGTTTGAGGCGAAGGCACTGTGTACATAAACCAAACAGTGACGTTTTGCAAATGATTGATTCGGCAACACCTTTAAGACCTTTCCTCATTTGAAATGTTTGAGAGGGCCTCCTCACCCCTATTACGGTGCAGTTAATTTCAGGCTAATGTGACGGCTTTAACCCCACGGTGCCTCATGCACACACATAGAGCCGCTAATGTGACAACCATCTGAGCATGAGGAGCAGGGCTCTCTCACTGTTACTGTGAGCGCAGATAGCAGCAGCTGGTCAACTCAGGGTAAGCCCTGTGAAATCTCAGATTTTCGAAGACTATCTGCGCTTGTCTGTCCCACTGATGTTCGATTTTATGCCAGTTGACCAGGCCATGTGATCTGAACGTACACCCTAATCTTCCAGCTACTGCTCTAATGTACCATAAGCGTAATTTACAACAATCAGTTATCTAGAACACAGTAGCCTATTAAGGCTGCTTTCTTTTTTGTAGTCTCGCAGCTCATCTGCTTTGACTCCAAATAAGTCATTTTACAGTTAATGTAAGTGTTCTGATGAGATACAGCCCCCGCTGTTATTCCAAAGACCATGCTGACATTTAGTCTTTTCCTCACACAGAAATTTTTGTTAACCACTAGTTACAATTACAACCTCAGCTGGTGAATGTGAAAACTTAAACCACGAATGCACTGTGAAAGAACTAGTGAATCTTAAAGCTTTAAAGCTTAGTGAATATCGAGCATGTCACTTGGGACAAATTACCTGGGCTTTACTCTGTAGCACCTCAGCTATTCAAAGTGTTTCATTTCAGTTTTCTTTGTTATTTTTTTGGTCAGATTGAACTCTCTTAATCAAAGCAAAAAGACATTGGTGCTTACCTCAGGACTGAGCCTATTCATGGGTTACAAAATGCTTTAGCAATAGTTTAATACGAAAACACAATTAATTGCTCTCTGTGTATTGTACATTAAAATTCAAGCACACTTTCTGAAGGGATCTTATTGTTTTTAAACCTGTGGTTGTTTCACAATGCTAAAAATTTCTTTTTTTGTTTTTTTTGTGAATAGCCTATGCAACTGTCTCCTATTTTTACATTACAGAAAATACTGTAGTTATGCAATGAAATGGGTAATGACTTTATTACCATAAAAGGCAAATTTGTAAATTAAAAATGATTTCTCGATAAAAATCAGCATGTTTTTCTTTTTCTGTACACTTGAAGGTACTTGAAATTCTACAGCACAGTTTGAATCTCACACATGCTCTAAAAGAAATGCCAGACAGCAAGTCCGATTACTGTTAACGTTATGCTGTATAAGAAATGTTGTGTGTTTATCAATAATTTGCCGCAATGATAAACACTTGGCCGAGTTGGTAAGGCGGGAAGCATAGTTTCTGAAGTTGATTGACCCATTTGTTCTGGGCGGGCCTGCAGAAACTTTAGCTGACCTTTTTGCCGAGAGGCAGGATTAGACTCCCAGTGAGGTTTTGTATACATGTACTATTAAACCACACGCATGAAACCAGCTTGTTTGGGGCGAGACAGATGCTGAAATTTCCCAACACTCTTAAGTGGACAGCCGAGATCCAGAAATTCCTCTCAACTTAATTTTGCAAAACACATGAAAACAGTCTGGGCACAGCGGTTTGTTTGTATCCAAACGAAACCCAGAGCGTAAACGGAATACAAATCTTCTGACTCGAGGCATAGAACAATATTACAGCTATCATAACAGTTAAAACTTTGACCGCAGACATATTAATACGGCCTGAGGAGAAGTGACAGCCCGTTTGAAGTGGATTTCGGTGGTGGGAAAATAAATCTCACACTCCCCTTCTCCACCATTCATTAGCTCGCTCTCATCGAAATTCTATCGCTCGCTCTTTCCTGCTCTCCGACAGACAAAACAAGAGAGAGAGAGAGAAAAAAAAAGATTTTCCACTTCGGTTACAAAAGCGTAGAGAAAAGAAAATTAAATATTAAGTGGTTCTGCGTTCATTACTGCTCTGACGGCTCTGGGAACGTCGAGGTGTGTGAGTCAGGGGCAGGGGGCAGGTGAGATGTTTGGTTGTGTTTTTAACTGAAACTATCTGAAACCTACGAAAGTGCTTCAGTTAATGGAGCAGTTACAAAGGAGTAAAGTTGAGCTGGGGAAATGAACTTTTGACTCTGTAGTAGCAGTGAGCAGGATGTTTGGTGTGGTTCTGCTCAAAAGCAGATAGGCAGATGATGATAGAGAGGGACAGAGAAAGCAACCCGAGGGTGAGAGAGAACAGAGCAGGTTTGTCGGGTGGACCGCAGCCATTGTCTATCTAAGGAAAAGTAGACTGGAAACCTCCATCCCTGATTTGTCATCCTTAAAGGCATTTTCTGGTTTCAATATAAATTAAGCTCATCTACAGCACAACGCTTATTGACTAATTGTTGCTCTCTTTAAAATTGTCAATGGTTTTCTTTAAAAAAGCAAAATCTGAAATAAATGCAGCAAATCTGTAAATGTAATCTGTCTCCAAATTAAAGCCACACAATGTAAATAATATGTTTTAACACTATTTTAATGTGAAAAATCACTTACTAACCTTGTGTATATGAAGCTATATTATTGTTATATTATTATTGTTTTTTTAAACCGCTTTGCAATCAAATAATACAGTTTTAACAAACAACATACACTGTAAAAATGATTTTTAAGTTGTAAATAAAAAATATTTTGTTGTAAAATATTATATATTTCTTTTCCATTTATAATTGTCGCTTTTAGTTCCTTGAGGTACTTGCAATTTCTTTGTAATCCTATGTGAAATTTAATCAACAATTTCTATATTAAAATTCACCATATATTTTTTCATTGTAAGTGCTTTTGTGATAGATCCTTTGATTTTTTTTTTTTTGCCCCATTTACTTTTACTAAAAAACCTTACCATAATTTATTTATTTATTTATTGTATTAAATAGAATTTATACCTTAATCTATATCTCATCTATATAACCCTACATATATTTTTAATTGACAACTACTGCCAATTAGGCTTAACATTAACATGTATTGAACCCAGAATAATCTTTTAATAATCTTCCCTACATTTCTATAAAATTGGATGGAGGTGGTTTTTGGCATCTCAGAGTCATTAACCTACTGGTCACCCTGCTTGTCCTTGAAGAGAAACAAAACTTGAGATATGGAGTAAAAAAAAAAAACTAAAAACAATATATTATGAGTCTAACCATGCTTCATAAATGTGTCCAAGGGAAATATTCCTCTCAGTTTCAGGAAACCCCACTCAGTCAAACCAAAGCCATACCAATATACTCTTTAAATGTCATTTATGGTAACACTTTACAATAAGATGTCATAATGCATTAACTAACATGAACAAACCACAAACAATACATTTATTACAGTATTTCTTTATCTTTATAAAGATTTGTTAATAAAAATACAATCATTAATTGTTAATGTTAGCTCACAGTGCATTAACTAATGTTAACAAACACAACTTGTGATTTTAATAATGCATTAGTAAATGCTGAATTAGCATTGATTAATAAATTCTGTAGAAGTTTTGTTCATTCTTAGGTCATGTTAACTAATGAACCTTATTGTAAAGTGTTACCGTTTAATTAATTGAAAACAGTATGTGGAGATTCTATTGTGGGTTTGTTACAGGTCTGCTTAAACTCAGGAAGGATGAAGTTGGTGGCATAAATGTCAGTTGTGCATATCCTCTCACAGAGATAATCATGACAGGTTCAAAGAATTGAGATTCTAAGAAACGCTTATCGATAAATTAGCTTCGCTCACTTCCTTCGTACAGCTGGCGCTCCGCAGGTTTAGCAACGTTTACTCTAATTTCTTCTAATCTAGGTTTAATATAAATTGTTGATCTTGACTCATTCTCAGTAATCTGTAATGAGTCATCTGGGGTCATGTGGAATCTTTCTTGATTGTGGGATGTTTTGACCCACAATGCACCTGTCCGTGTCTCATTGTTTTTCAGGGAGTGAGGGCGTTTTGACATGATTTCACATTCATCTGTTTCACATCGCCATTTTTGTGGCTTGATGTTTGAATCATGACTTCAGTCACTAGCCTTTCTCAGTGGTCTTCTCATTCGTGCCACTCCTTCTTCCCACTCGATCTCCTCCCTTCATTCACTACACAGTCTTTCTCAATCTCACCTCCTAAAGCCTGACCCACGATTCTGAGCTCTTGCCCACACCTCTGATGAAGTGGCGCCCAGCTGTTTTCATGCTGAAGAAGACAGTTGTCTAAATGTTTATGTGAATAACTACTTTCTTTCTCTTCACGCCCCGATCGAGTTCCCGAGTGAGCTTAAAAGCATGTGTTTATATCCTCCACGGGGTAACATAGGCTATGTAAACAGTATACGGAGGCTATTGTCTCTGACTAAATAACTATAAATATATTCCAGAGACACTGATAAAAGAGGAACTTTGTGATTAAGGAAACTTGACCTTATAAAAGGGAAATGAACATACTCATACTGGACTTGCCAGTAAGGCCAACATGTTTAGGATTGCACAATTTTAACTTGGTCACACAGATGTTCAGGCCTCCCACTGAATCTCAGAATTCCTGTTTAAAACAGAAAGCACTGTAATTATATTAATAGTTCAATTTGGAGCCATATATGAGTCAATGAGGTGATCTAATGATTGAACAGATTGAATCATAATTTAAACAAATTCGGTGATGAGAATTTATTAGGACAGCTTTAAAAGAGATTTTCTTAATATTTAGATTTTTTTGCATCCTTATATTTCAGATTTTTCCGTTGTATCTGACCCTTATGACGTGGTTTTGTGGTCCAATGTCACATTTAAGGGAAATATTTTATGACTTTAATAGACACACCTTTGACATAATTTTTTTTTCATCATCTCAAACATCATTATGTGTCATTGACTCATTTTGTCTCAAATTGTTCTTTTGTTGGAAAGCAGGAGTAACCTTCAAGACAAGTCATTTTCCATGTCAGCTTGTTATCATCCCGTGGGACTGATTTTACAAACAACTCTGTCTTCTTGTGTTCTTGACCTCTTAATGGATCACTAAACACAGCAAGCAGAGAAACATTTCAGAGAGCGTCAAGTTACGTTTAAGTTGTTGTCCTAGAGTGGCATTGAGGCATAATAGTGAAGCCAGATCACATTTCTATAGCGAAGCGTGTGTCCTAGCTATCAGGATACTTTCACCAGGCCCTAAAATTATCACCTCATCTCAGTGTGACAGGAACAGGCTGTCTTTGTGCTGGCACTGAGCTTCGGCAGCTACCAGCGTCTCCTTCTACATGTTTAGATTGGAGCGCAGCTGAAACTCTGGAAGCAGAGATCCGAATCAGTGAAAGTCCAGGGCCACGCAGTCTTGAGCTTTGTTTGTATTTTAATTTTCAAGTAGACATGCTTCAAAGTTCGGTGTAGCCCAACCAAACATGTAAACAAAAGAAAACGTCAGCAAAACGGCCGTGCTGCTGCAATCATGCATGACCACACACACTTGCAGCTGTATGGCAGACAGCCCTGTCACTGCTCTCTGTTCCAGATTAGGTCAGATTTAATTAGGCTGCCCTGCTCCTTTTAGAGTGTCGCTTTGAGTTTAAAAAGCCATTACTAAAACACAGTCAGTGTTACTGACGAGAAAGAGGCCATCCAGAACATCTCTGAGGTCTACGCTCACTTACAGGGGCTTGTTACTCTTAGTATGTAGTTTGATGAGGATAAACGTGGGGTGAGGTCGTGGTAAAGAGCATTAAAAAAGGCCAGTACATTAACCAGACACCAACCAAACATTAAAAACAATCGTAGGCATTTAGAAGTACAAAAAAAAACAAAACTGTGTGAACAGTGAAAAAGAGGAAAAGGCTCAAAATCAACTCAACCACCCAGCTCACTTTGAATGTTCCCATTACTCTCCAGCCAAGCAATACACCAGCATGTCTGTTTTGATATCACTGATCACCATTACTTCTTGTTCTGAACTTGTTTCAAATATAACACAATTTAATATGCCACTTTCAAGTACTTTCTTGCAAGATTTACGTGACCAAAAAAACGCAATAAAAATACATTTGAGCAGTATTTTTTTAGTTGCGTTGTCGATAGTTTTCTTTTTTGCCTTTTGTCTTTTTTTTTTTTTTTTACAGAATGCTTTTCCTGAATTGAATGTATTTATTGCATGTCAAATTATTGTAACATTTTTGTATAAAACTCATTTGTGGGATATTAAAATTGTGTTCAAAATCGCAATGAATGACTAGGCTTGATTAGGCTTTTAATTGTTTTAAAACCCAGTGTGAAAATGTATTATCTGAATCGACTTTGCAATAAAATAACTTTCACTGAAAATTCATAGAATGTTTCTATCTATCTATCTATCTATCTATCTATCTATCTATCTATCTATCTATCTATCTATCTATCTATCTATCTATCT
>JAUMHG010000059.1:10006602-10052172 GCA_032359395.1 Enteromius anoplus
TATGTCCATGTACTGAACTGTTATTATTCAACCATGCCAAGGTAAATTCAGTTTTCCATTCTATGGCACCTTTAAATGTGAAATTTGACATTTAGCCTCACTCTTGATGATCCATCCAGCAAAATGCAAACGCAATTCAACACACATCAATATACAAATGTGAAATGAGAAAAATCTCAGGTGAGCTTTACATGCATTGTTTCAACTCCAAGTCACCTCTCTTCCCAATCCTCTTTTTCTCTCTCTTTAAGTGTTCACAGTGTGCTTTTCCTCCCTATGAGCCCACAGCTCTCTGTGTTTTCATTTGAAGAAAACTCGCACTCTCTGATTGTAATGTATTAGCGGTGCTTCTTACCGCCGACTCTCTTTTAGCCAAGCTGCAATGCACTCATGCCTGCCATTAGGAGGAAGAAGATAAAAAAAGAATGGGTAGGTAACTGAGACAAGAAGAGGCGAGTGTGGTAATGGAAAGGATGCACTATGGCTGCAAGAATGGTTTGCTGATGTTGCACCACAATGTGCATGTCACCACAATAAACACTTACATAAGATGCATACCAGCTTTAGGAGAAATGTATTATTAAACATTTATAGTACACTGCAAAAATATTGTTGATGCAGAAACAATTTTTACTTAGAAATTACTAGTACTAAATGAAACAATGTGCAAACACACACACACACACACACACACACACACACACACACACATATATATATATATATACAGTGGGTACGAAAAGTATTTAGACCCCCTTACATTTTTCACTGTTATATTGCAGCGATTTTCTAAAATCATTTAGGTACATTTTTTTCCTCATCAATGTAAACACAGCATCCCATATTGACAGAACAACACAGAAATGTTGAAATTTTTAGCGATTTATTAAAAAAGAAAAACTGAAATATCACATGGTCCTAATTATTCAGACCCTTAGCTCAGTATATATATGATATGTATGAATGACCTACACCTTAACCGCTCCTATACCTAGCCGTGCCTTGGGTTTAGACAAATCGTACAAAATCGTACGAATTTGCCACATCGTAAGAATAGACTGTGTTGGGTATTTAAATCTGGATCTGACAAACAGCTTAGAACATATCACCTTTTGTTTGAACTCACCCATTTTTCATGTGAGCAAAAGTATTGGAACAGATAGAATTAACATATATTATTAAGACTTAATATTTTGCCTTTGCTTTCAACTGCATCAAGCCTGTGACTCGCTGACATCACCAAACCTTTGCATTCTTCTTTTGTGATGCTTTTCCAGGCTTTCAGTGCAGCCTCTAGTTGTTGTTGGTTTTGGGGGGTTACCCCCATCAGTCTCCTCTTTAGCAGATAAAAAAAAAAGTCTAGAGATTGACTTGTCCAGTCTAAAACCCTCCACTTCTTGCCCCTGGTGAACTCCTTTGTTGTTTTGACAGTGTGTTTTTGGTCATGCTGTATGATGAAAGATCTCCCAATAAGTTTGGTTGCATCTTTTTATTTTTAAATTTGAAGACAAAATGTTTCTGTAGACTTCTGTTTATTTTGCTGCTGCCATCACGTGTTACATCATAAATTTAAATTAATGAGGAAGAAGCCATGCAAGCCCAAGCTATGACATTACCTCCACCGTAGTTCACAGATGCGTTTGTATGTTTGGGAGCAGATCCTTGCTTTCTTCAAACTTTAGCTGTCACTTTGGTAAAGGTTAATCTTTGACTCCTCAGTTCATAATACTTATATTTTTTTAAGGCTCATCTCTGAATTTTTTGGTAAATTCCAGCCTGGCCTTCCTATTCTACTTGCTAATGAGTGTTTTGCATCTTCTGGTGTAGACTCTGTACTTGTGATCAAGAAGTCTTCTGTGAACAGTAGATAGTGATACCTTCACTCCTGCCCTCTGGAGGCTGATGCTGATCTCACTTACAGTTATTTAAGGGTCTTTCCTGACAGCTCCCACAATGTTTCTGTCATCAACTGCAGTTGTTTTCCTTGGTCTACCTGTTCGTTGTCTGTTACTTAGTACACCAGTGGCTTCTTTCTTCTTCAGGACAGTCCAAATGGTTGAAATGGCTGCGCCCAATGTCTGTGCGATGGCTCTGATGGATTTTTCTCTCAGCTTCACAATTGTTTGTTTTTTACCCATAGACAGCTCTCTGCTTTTCATGTTGCTTAGACCATACTAGAAAAGCAGTTTGAACAGGCAAAACCCAAATCTGAAACTGAGCATAGACGTTCAGTGCTAATTATTATTTCCATAATCATTGTGATAGGACACACCCGGGCAACAAAACACACCTGTCAGTACTGTCCTAAGTTGTGTGTAAGATCCAGATGTCTGATATTCATCTTTTGATGTCAAACCCAAATGTTTTCAGGCCTCACTGTCCCAACGCTTCTGGAGGGGAGTGTACTGTATATAATTTATTAATTCATTTTAGGGGTGGGCATAGATTAAGTTTTTTAATCTAGAATGTAGGCCTTAGTTAAATTAAGAGATTAATGCATCTTTTACAAAATTTTAAGATATGTCAGAGCAAGATATTTTCAGTTGAAGCAGTTCAAACATGCATTTTAGTCTGTATTTTGTGCAAAACGTGCCTTTTTTATACTCTTTTAAAACTATTAGTTATTTTAAAAATTGCTCTTTAAATATACAAAAGTTTGCAGATATAGTTTTGACTTTAAAAGTTGGATTTTTCTTTTTTTCCCTCGGCATTATTGCCGCTTGATTATTACTGATGAGATCATAGACAGTGGTAGCTTTAACAGGCTGTATTCAGACTAATGCTTGGATCTCTTTCGATATGTCAGATGTTTTGCTCTGCTCTGAAAACATAACAGACGGTGTGTTTATCAGTTTCGTATAAAAGCACTTGAAAATGCAAGTGCATTAAACCATAGCCGCTTCAGGACAAACACAAAGTGCGCGTGACTGTCAGCGCGCGGGTTTCTAGCATCTAATACCAGTGCATTCCAAACGGTATATATAAAACATATCTAAAGTAAAACGCAACGGATGGAAGCACACACAGTCAAGCAACGTGCACGTGTCTCAGTGCAAATTCTGTGCAATGAAACCCGGTGCGTCTCAAGCGCGCACATGTGCCTTATGCGGAAAAACATAGATTAAGAATTTTTCAGAATCGTTAAAGAGAGAATAGCGTTGCATCGATTTTTTCTTACAATTATTATACTAATTGTAATCAACCTGTATGACTATAGCAATGCACGCATACAGGGCGTGTGATCCAGCTCCGAACCCAACTTTGTAAATAGATTAACGGCAATATTTATTTTATCGCGCGATAAGAGTCTTGTGTTAACGCAGCACGTTGACGCCGATAACGGCCCACCACTAATTTATTTACATTTTTCAAACAGTGTACACAGGATATTCAACATGCTTTACCAAACAATCCCAGCTAACATGGAACATTATCAGAAGTTTGGCAAAATTACAGCAACATAATACAACTAACATTCATAGAAAGTTTGTTACCAGTTATCTTTAATAATGTCCTCAAAATGTTAGGACATAACATTACTTATTATGACTTATAGCATTTTGCCCCCTAAATGTTGGGGATTTGGTAGGATGTTTGTCTCAAATATTACTATTTGTTTCAGAAGGTACAGAGAATATTCAACAGTAACATTCCCATAGAATTTGCAGAATAATAAAATGAAATGTTCATGTTTTAAAAACGTTAAAAAAAAAAAAAACCTGGACATTTTGAGCATTAAGAGAACGTTTAGAATAATAACGTGAATGGTTACGAAACTAACAAAATGACCAAAAAGTTGAAAAAAGGCAACCAGCTTCAGAAAATGAACGGTAGCACTTAACGGTAGTGACCGTTATAACACTCGTTTGTAAGCACTACATATTTACCACATGTAGACTATGTCTTGTTTGTTACCACATAATATCAAATTTTTTTCCTAGGTGCTACATATCATTACAGTAATGTGTCTACTGCATACAGATACTGTAAGGATATGTCTGTTTGTACCCACTTTTCTGTAAGTACTACATATTTACATACATAGTATGTAAGGGTAGATATAATTGTAAACTTTGACACTGATAACAGCTCATGTGTACAAACAGGTACTTCATGCATTTTGTACATTAGAGGCTTCACATTTACAGTAATGAACAAAGTCCAGCCGCTGGTGGACATCAGAAATGCAACATCATCACCAGAACACTTCAAGATGTGTGTTGGAAAAGGCCAAGATGGCCTTTTACTCAATGAACATGCACGGTCAACAGAAGAGACAATCACAACTACAGTGTATTTCACTCTGTTATCATGAGTAAAATGTAAATAAATTAATAAATAAAAATTGCCTTTGGCCCAGTGCACAAAATACTGTTTTACAGAGACATATTGTCAATCAATAGAAAAACTAAGACAGATAGATAGATAGATAGATAGACAGATAGATAGATGGATGTGAGGTTGCAGCATATGCTGCATTAATTAACACCGCAAACTGAATTATCATACTACATACAGTATGTGTACCTGTAAGTGTCTTTGTGTGTGTTTAATTTAATTACATGAGCTCAGTTAAACATGTCAATCTAATGGTAGTTTACATACTCAAACACACACCTTATGAGGCACACACAATCCTAACAGGTTTGTAGCTTCTCAGTAAACATACATATGCCACATTAAGCAACGTGTGCTTTTTGAAAGAGTAAAGAGTGGGTGTGTGTATGTGTGAGGGTGTCAACTTTCAGTGCCACTTCCTGTCTTGTGATTGACACACATCTGTGGGTACCTACCCAAACAGAACCACCCATCCTGTGACATTACCAGAGTTTTGTCAAAACAACTGAGCGAGATGCAGTTTTTGTACACTCACCGCATTACCATATACTAACACCTTCATGTCGCTACCTGTGCTTGACTTGCACACAGAGACTGTAGAAGAAAGAGAGAGAGAACAGTGAATAAGTAATGCTGCAGCACTGAGATCAAAAGAGAGCAAAAGAGAATTATGATGAAGCGCTTGGGGTCGAAGATGCAATGTAGATTGTACAAGTTCAGACTGCGGTGCACTGAGGAGCCCGAGGCCAGTAAACATGTGGGAGCCCCTGCTTGGGAGTGCAAAGAATGTACACACCATTACAAGGCCACCTTCAGATCTCCACTGCCATATAGTGCTCATGCCTGGAGGAAATGAGTGAGCCTGCATCAGAATGTATAATTATTTATTTCATCTATAAAGGATATATATGAAAGTGGCTGTGCGTACGTGTGTATTGGGGTGAAGGAGGACAGTGGTAGAGTTAGATCAGGTTGGCTCAGACTGTCAGTGAAGCGTAGTGATCTCAGAGCGTATGGAGTTAGTAAGGGGGTATCAGCTCCACTATCACTTTCTCTGCCTGTATCTGTGCTGGAAGGGTGTTGGTGTATCTGCAAAAATGTGCGAAAGCTCTCGACTTGGGTGTTACTTCTTTAGGCAACATAGTCACACATTTATAAGAAATATACACATCCGTTTGCCACCTTACAAGGGCACAGAAAAAGGTAGAATGTGGACTTTTAGTGTCAGAGACCATTTTTAAAAAGTTAGAAAGAAGAAGTACAAGAAGTATCTGATCACGATCTTAATCAACTTTTTAAAACTAATTTCTGTAGAATATGCGTTGAGTTACTTAGACCAAAAGTTGAAAAGAAAACAGAAAGTGATTGATTTTTGATGTTAAATGTTCTATACTGAACCAATACAGAACCTTTTTTTTGAGTGTATGATCAATTCTTTTTTAGAGTCCCAGGGGAAGAAACGCATGTGTACAATCACACTGAACTTCATTTCTAAGATCGTGAAATTTATGCTATCTCACCAAGATCTGACAAAGTCGGGTGCGGTGTTGAAACATCTCATGGAGGAGTGTGATTTTTGATAACAGCATATTTAAGCTGTAAATTTCCATTATACTAATAATTTGGGGACATGTTGATTTTTAGAACATCTGTAGTGTACTGTCAGCACATCCACTGGTAAAATGATCACAGACTTCAAAAACTCGTGTCTTTGTGACCATGCATCAAAAAAGGAGGACGGGGAGCGGGGGAGGAAAGGAGTGAGTGTGGTGGAAATGGAGATTAGCGCTTCCATTAGTAATACTCACTGTCCCGTGTTTGGGTGAACCGTAAACACTGTGAGAGCAGATGACTGAGAATAAATGCAGATAACATAGAAGATGACTGTACGGACACTACAGATTTTAAATGAAATGTAACTGCGCTCTGTATCTAAAATTGCTACAAATCTTTCGCAGATCCACCGAGGGATAGACAAACATTCACTTTCTGTCTTTTTCTCTGAACCCAAAAGGAAATGTTGTACTCTTATGCCTTTCTCTGCACTACAAGGGGCCGTGTGAATGACCGAGTGCCAGCTACGGCTTGATCATTTCTTTCTCTTTCATTCTTGAAAATGTTCTCTCTCACTTCTCTGTTCCCAGGATCACATGTCCGTCTTTTGATCCAGGCAAGGAAAAACAACACAACAAAGTAATTCTAGATCCAGCGCTTCAGAAGCCTGTTATGTGACACGACTCTCTTTCATTAATTTCCCTCTCTTATTAAATCCAACGCCTGGCTCATTAACACTGTCTGCGTGATAGAGCACAGCTGAGAGATGAATAGAAAGCATTTATCTGAACTGAGCTGGATGATGATATCAATGAGGGACCGACTTTAACTGAAATAACAAGTGTTTACCCTTCTCCTCTTGAGTTATCAATGCACTACTAAAGCTAGTGTAAAACAATCTGTATTGTAAAAAGCACTATATAAATAAGGTGATGACATAGAAAGGAGGGGTGACAGTCAAAGTGAGACAATTCAGTAAGGATGAGAAACCATGTGAACTGTCATGTGAACATTTGGTGAAGAAAGCTTGTGATTACATTATTAAAATTTCATTAAAATGGAAAACCCATTGCAAGAACATAGAGATTTAATGGTTAAACCAAATAGCTTCTGCTCAAACAAAAAATGAAACAAGGCCCTAGCAATCGTTTGATCCAGATACTGTTAAAACAGATGGATATAGCTTTCATACAAAGTATATATATGTGAAAATTATATATTCTTTATGTAAGTATACACACACTCATATATTAGTGCTGTCAAATGATTAAACACGATTAATCGCATCCAAAAGAAAAGTTTTTGTTTACATAATATATGTATGTGAACTGTGTATATTTATTATGTAGACACACATGCAGTAAATATTTGCATGCATATATTTACATTCTAATATTTTATATAAATATATTCAAAAATATACACATAATATATTTTTCAATATATAAATGCAGGTATTTACATATATATCTTTATAATAAATATACACATACATATATTATGTAAACAAAAACCTTCATTTTGGATGCGATTAATCATTTGACAACGTTATACACACCACTGTGCAAAAGTCTTAGGCTACTAGTATTTTCACCAACAAAAAAAATGGTTTCAAGTGGGTTATTTCTATCTTTTGCGGTAGCGTCTCAGTTGGAAAAATCAGTTTACGTTTCCAAAGATTATTTTTGTCATTAATTGTAATAACGCAGTGAGATTATTGTCTACAACAGCCAGTGCTCCACACAGAGATCTGATCTGATCATCATCCAGTCTGTCTGGAATTACAAGAAGTAACAGAACAAACTGAGAAAGACTCAATCCAGAAGAACTGGCATGTCTCCAAGATGAAGAAAAAAAAAACCTACCTGCAAAGCAACAGTACTGTTCAATGTTTTATACACTGTAAAATGAGGATGCTTTCAAAAAATAATGGCATAAACGGATTTTATTTATCAAATAATTAACTAAATCAAATAAATATTTGAATTTCAGCTTTTGGTAAAACAGCTTCTGTTCCGAGGTAAACTTGCCCATAGTTTTTCAGGTAGCTATCCAGGTAGGTTTTTTCCCCCCTCATCTTGGAGACGTTGGCACAGTTCTTCTGGATTTAGTCTCATTTTGTTCTGTTACTTCAGATCAGATCTCTGTGTGGAGCACTGGCTGTTGCAGACAATAATCCTACAATTACAATTAATGACAAAAATAATGTTTGGAAATGTACCGCAACAGAAATAACCAACTTAAAACGATTTTTTTTGTTGGTGAGAATACTAGTAGCCTAAGACTTTTGCACAGTACTGTATACATATATATATATACCCATTTAATATCTATTTTAATTTACTTTGTTACATATACCGTATAAACATACGGAACATTTAGTATTTACATATATTATTATATACATATAAATTTTTTTGGTTAATATACATAAAGCAAATAAGAATAACATTTGAATATAAACGCACACAAAAAAAATTCTGGAGTAAAATCTGTGCTCTGCTGCTAATTATACAAAAAAAAAGTTGACTCATCCCTTAGTTTGTAAAACATGTCTACAACGGCCATGGTTGTTGCAAATGTATAACCTTAACACTTGTTTTAATGGAGTGTTATTGTTTTCAGTTTCGACCAACGGTAGTCCAATGCCAATGGTGTCTAATCTACAATATTCCTTAAATACTTTAAACGATAGTACTCTGTTGTCTGATGTAGTTTATATGGAAGAAACATTAGAGTGTGCCCTATTATATCTGCATGTGTCTGTGTATGTGTGTGTGTTTGTCTGCTCATCTCTCTGCCCCAGATTACTGGCAACAGCCCCAATGTCTGTGCTAAAAGTCACGTCGCGAAGAGAGAGAGATGTGGAGAGAAACAGGGGGAGCTTGAAAAAGGGGGCGTGAGAGGGCACGGGGTGCAAGACACAGGAAGTGGAGAAAGATGAAGAGACCAGAGACAATGAGATGTACAAGGGTGCTGAGGCAGAGGAAGGGAGAGAAGGAAACGCAAGCAGCGAAGAGAGAGAAGAACAGACGAGAGAGGGAGAGGAGGAACGTGGGAAGAGCAGGAGGGTCCAGGGCGTGTGTGTATGTGTGTGCGTCTGGCACTCGCAGGCGGAGAGATAGCTCGGGTCAGGCTGGCCGGACGTGTGTGTTTGTGTTTGGCTGAAGAGAGATGTGAAACCAAGAAAGGCCTCACTGGCTAAAGCTGAGAGTTGGAATGCAGCCATCGGTAAGATGGATGAGAATGCACACTTTATACAGTCAAGAACGTCTCCCTCAGACACAAACAGATGCGGAGTAAAGTATCAGAGCGGCCGGCTAGCAGCGAGGTGTGGGGTACAAACATGACGCTGGAATGATAACAGCTGACTGTTTTGGAGAGATGCAGGAAAGTCAAAAATGCTCAAGGTTACAGCAGAATCCCAAAACAGGATGGGCCCTGCTTAAGTTTAGCCCACTATCTAGGGGGCTCTTGAGCAGCGATGCCCTCTGCGTGGCACCAGGAAGTAAGCAGACGTCTATCCTGAAGTACTGATGCGAGTGACTCATTCGTGACCTATTTATAAAAATCCATTAGGAGGAACAGCATAAACGTGTTCTGCACGCGGTCGATGGCACATCACGACATTGTTGCCTTTCCGAAAACGTCAACCTTTCCCTCAGACCCCCCCGCCGTCTGAGAATTCCTCCACTCTGAGAGTCACTTCCTTTCCCTGTATTCTAGTGCGCAGTGTCCTCGTGGCCACAGGCGCGCTACAGACCCCTCTTCCTAACTGCTCTCTAGAGAGGCGGGCGGACTCTCGCAGGGAGAAGGAATCATTGTGGCAGGGGACACAGAGGTGCTGCATTACATGATGAAGGTGCTTCTCCACATTGTTTTCAGTCTGAAAGGCTGGACTGTCACATCCAGGGTGAGGAGGAGCACTAGAAGAGACTAAAATTAGAAAGAAAATGCCAAACATTCTTATGAGCACTTGTGTTTGTTCCTGTGATTATGGATACATGAATGCTACAATATGCTATTGCATAACAGTAACAGTTCAATTACAGTAGAATTGTTCTTTTAAACCATCTATTCATCCAAGAATCCTGAAAAAACTGCGTATTATAACAATATCTGAAGGATCAGGTGACACTGGAGACTGGGGTAATGGCTGCTGAAAACTTGAATCGCAGGAATAAATTGTATTTTACATTAAAATAGAAAACTAAAATTGTAATTAGGGTTATTATTATAAAACCATAAAAAAACCTTAAATTAAAATAAACAGTTAAATAAATATTAACCAAAAAATAAAAACTAGTCAATGCAACATTTTTCTTTTTCATTTTCATTTGTGTTTATTTTCTAAATAACTAAACTAACAAATAAAAATTATTTTAAAGAACTAAAAACTAATAAAAATGACAAAAAAACGAAATAATTTAAACTAAAATCAAAGTAAAAAATAACATTTAAGAATATAAACCAAAATTTTGATAACTATAATATTATATTACTGACACTATGATAATGCTGATTGTAAGCATTATTGTAACATTATTACACATTGTTAACTGATTGCTTGATGAGCATACAGAATAAGAGACTTCTTTCAAAACTTTGAAAAAATTCAACCTGACTCATTGGAAATATGAGCTTCTATACACGTTCCTGCAAAACTGAACACCGCCCCAAAACGAAATAAAACCTATACATACGTATATGTATGAAACACAGGAGTTTCAAGCTAAAGTATCAAAGCTGCATCAACAAATGTGCTTTTATATGACTTTTGCAGTTGTTAACACTATAGGGTATGAATAGGGTTGGATTTGATGTAAGCTATTTCCAACACAATTAAAATGACATTTATTGGCAAAAACACAGCAATACTTGCCTGTATCAACATAATAAAATGTACCATGGTCACATATTGAACATGTGTTTTAGTGCCACTCTCATTTTGAAACTGCTGCAAAACGTACAGGAAGTTAAGTAATTATGGTGTTGCAGATACAGAGGCACGTATTTTAAAAAATTTACCAACTCCAAGAAAGTCATACAGACTTGGAACAACATAAGGGTGAGAAAATTATAACAGAATTATATATTTTTTTGGGGTGAACTATTCCTTTAACACTGCATATGTCATAAACAAAACATAGCATTAGCTATGCACTGTAGCTCAGTTGGAAAATGTTGAAGTTGGGAGTCACAGTTCTGGCAACATTAAGAGCCCAGCCAAGCTGGCAGATCAAGGGTTAAGTCCCCCTGCACTGGACCAGAATGTCTTGGCCGTTTCCTGTGGGCTGCTCAACCCTGACCTGCTGGCCCAGGCCCGGCTGCACTCACACGTAGACAGTTGACCCGTGCATCCTGTCAGACAGCGACACCCCCACGACTCCTCGCAAACGTACATAAAAACACACGCATTAAGTGTCTCCATGAGTTTTCCTGATACAGAATGCTCCTTGCATGGGATACAGACAGTTTTACTCTAATAGCCTCACACACACCAGGTCATCGAGAAGTCCCTAACCTCTCCTTGGCCACATATGAACGTCTATACCCTTTCTATTTGGGTCTGGACAGGCGGAGTGGGCGCACTTGTTCCTGTACATCCATGGCCATCTGTGTGCGAGCCCAAACGGAAGGTGTCAGGAAACAAGGCCAGAGTCCAGAGGCCAGAACAATGAAGGTGCACCGTTCTATTTTACTGCACAGGACTGAATGTTAGCATTTTCCTCTCACAAGAATGTACATGTGTGTGCGGTGGTCTGGTTTGTCCATCAAGCCCGTGCCGCTGTGTCCCCGGGTTTCCCGCGGCACGGTGTGCGTTGTACGTGTCGAGGGTTGCATCTCGCATGTTGCGTGTGGCGGGACCTGCCGCATTTCCGGCCTTGGCTTGTACTGTGATGTCATGCTCTGTGGGGGGGCTCAGGCAGAATGCCGTAGGGGACGGACACTAGATGTAATGTGACCCGACTCGTTACAGTAGGATTAGACTGTAAGAGGGGATTGCATTTGAAGACAAGGTTCACAGAGAACTCTTTCTCTGTACCTCATTAAAGATGTTTAGAGTACATACAATCAAGCTACAATTAAGCTGGTCTATCTATCTATATGTCTGTCCATCCATTTGTCTATCTGTCTATACAAATGTTACGTCTTATGTGCCTTCGAGCTGCGCGTGTTCCGCAAATGAATGGCGCACTTTTGTGACATCCCAAAGAGGCACAAAATCACTTTCGCAGACATTTATAATTACCGTTCCCTCCCAGTGGAATGACTTGGAATGACCATATTCAAGAAAAGACTAAAAACTATCATCTTCCGTTTATTTTTTTATTATCCTTTTTTATTCACAATATATAATAAAATTTGTTTTCTTAAAATCCACATGAATGTGATTTTTGCAACCAATTTTACTTCCATAATGTGATGTACTTATGAGCAGTGTTGCCATAGTTACTTTGAAATAGTAATCAAATTACTGACTACTGATTACTCCTTTTAAAAGTAACTTAGTTACTTTACTGATTACTTTATTTTAAAAGTTACTAAGTTAGATTACAAGTTACTTTATTAGTTACTTTCAGCAGCTGTTGTAACAGAAGTATGCATCTTTTTTTATAATGGCACGAAACTGTAGGTTGTGCAAGGATTGTATTTGTTTTTATTTGTCTTGTCAAGATGCTTTTAACATTTATCTGTCATCATGGAAAATGTGTTGCAAAATTAAAATAAATAAAAACAAATGTATGTACAACATTGTAGCCTATATTTATCACATCGCGCAAAGGGTATTTTTTTCCGTCCATGGCGCATGAAAAAGACTTCCATACATTAGACTTGCCTGATATGGGTTTCCTAACATTAAACGGACCGTTTTCTAATGCAAGCTGAACGTCCTTCAAGCGCATCTTCACTTTGCTCATGTCGGTAAAGCCCGCTCTGATGCGCGCACAGACTGTGCAAATAAAATGCACACGCAAAAACACTGGTCCATGCGCTCAGCATGTGTAACAGTCGTGCGAACTGTCTGTACCGGTGCTCAATAAGAATGAGAAAATCACAGATATCCTGTTCCGAAAAAACATTGGGAACACTATATTGTTAGACCGCACAGTCCCGTTCAAATTACACCAGAGTTACCGATCCCTTCCGCGTTTTATTTGGAAATGTATTCCCTCGCCGCGAGAAGTCTGGTTGGATCTCGCGGCTCCCGAATGAAGAATGCAGACTTCTACAACAAACCTTAATATTATCATCTTTGGCTGATACAAACTTGAAATAGTAACTATATTAACAGCTAGAAAACGCATACCTCACGGCGCTTGGTTAGGTGAGTTGTCCTGAAAATATGACCTGTCGCATACGTGACGTCACTCCCTGAGACGCAAGAAGAAACCAAATAGGTTTTGCTTAAAAAAAAAAAAGAAATGGTAACGCACAGTGGCTTGGACAAGTAACTTTAATTTGATTACTGGTATGGAAATAGTAATGCGTTAGATTGGTCGTTACTGGAAAAATTGGTCATATTAGAGTAACGCGTTACCGGCATCACTGCTTATGAGAAAAAACTGAATATTGAATGAGGAAAATAGAGGGCATGGCTTGTTGACTCCACTGCAAATTGACTGGATGTAATAAAGTAGGCGTGGTTTAAAGATGTCACACTCATGCCCAAGCCGTCAAATTGATGTCATCAGAGAAGGCCCGCCATTTTACAGGGGAGGAGCATTCTCAAGATTACTAAGGCAAATACATTTTTTTGTGAACTGACTTGCACAGGTGAATTGTTCACCACAAAAATAGCAATGTGCTCAAAAAAATAAATACAGTAAATTTTGATTTCACACAGTCTTTAAAAAAAAGTTCTTTTTTCTATTCTATCGACTCATTTCCTTTTTATTATATAAAAAGTTACTGCTTTAGGCCAACCTAGACTTGTCATAGCACTTGCGCATTATTGCTATTCTGTTGGCTTTGCTTTCATCTATTGCCCTCAATTATAAGTTCCTTTGGATAAAAGCATGATGACTAGATGACTAAATGATTAAATGTAAATGCAAACGCAAATGTTCAAATAACACAATTACTGCATCCCCCCTTAGTTCCAACTCATTGCTGAGCAATAAGGTCTTCAGTGCATTTAATGCAGGGCAGTGTGTTTAAGTCTCTGGTTCCACTGGCGTGTTTACTGGCTTCACATATTAACACTCCTGTTAAATCAGCAAGGGGTAGCCCTTGGCTAACAACCGTAACAAAAGGGATATTCTCATCTGATGTGCCACATTTTGGTTAAACTACTGCCACCAAACGATGGCCGATCAAACTTCAATCTTGTTCTGCAAAAACAAAATCCGCTTCCAAGTATTTCTCAAAAAAGGCATAAACGTTTCACAGACACCTCTTTTACCCAAGCATTTGGACTGTACTTGTTGGATCACTCTTTTTTGCTAATAAAACCCTCCACTTTTCATGTCTGCGACCCATATGAGTCGTTCATTTAAAAGTTTACTGTAGCAGGCTGCTCCCTTTGATGAATCGGCCCAGATAATATGTTGCAATTACCAGGCCAGGACCAACCTGTGTGAATAAAACATGTCAAGTGTAAATCTAGCTCTGTGTTCTAGATGACACCCGGCCCTAGGTTCGCCCCGTGCGTAATTAGAGCCAAATGCTGGGGTGTGTGAGTGGATGCATGAGTGTTTGCACTCTCCCTCTCTTCTCCATCTCTAATCAGAGAACCCCTCCAGGATGGAGTGAGAGCTCAGGGGCCGTTCATAAATCAGGACCGGCCTTGAAGGACCTGCACAGGCAAGCAGAAACAACTATATGGATATGACTATGCCAAGTGTGTGCTCTCTGGGATAGGCCATGTTCCAGTCCACTGAGATCATGAGATCAGACTTGATTGCGCTGACTTTTTAAAGAAGGCACAGTCTGGTGTCATTGATCCTCTCATTTGGAACCATCCGGAGATGAATTGGAAGCCATCGTGACACCTTTTCATTTCTCGTCCACCTTTTACTTAAAGACCCTGGGAACAAATTCAGACTCTCTCCATCTTCCTCTTTCTCTCTCTCTCTCTCTCCTCTCTCTTGGTTCTCTTTTTGCTCCATTCTCTCTGGAGCCCTTTTGTGTTTCAGGCCCTCATCCCCTGTTGGACCTTGCCTCTCCTTCTCTCCCACATCTGGACAGACAGCTGGGGCTGGCCGGGTTTCAGCGCTGGGGGTGGGGGTGGCCGTTTGGAGCAGGAGGGTGGGGGAAAGCTATCCATTGCAAAGCCCAGGGCACTGTAAAAAAGGGGCTAGCTTACAAAAAATAAAGGATTTCACACATACACACATGCAGTGTGCGACCAAAGTGTGAGGAGTTAAAAAAAGTTAAACAAAATCTCTTCTGTCTCTCTCAGTCTATCTATCAAAGTGTCTCCCCACACACTATTAAAGTGCATTAAAGAGGGCAGAAAGGGAAGGAGAAAAAAAAAAAAAGGAAACCTGGAAGAGAGTTGATGAGGATAATTATTACAATTTCCTTTTTTGTTTGCCCCTCTATCATTCCGACCTATAAAACCATATAGTTAAAAATTAGTTTCACGCTTTTATATCGGCCCTATACAAATTCAAACTGAATTGCAATTCTGCATGTTGTTTTCTACTTAAAATCAAATACAGGAATCCAGTTAGAGTTTGAAAGTGACTCTCAGTCCTGACTAGCGCACAACCCTGATTTCCACATCTTAAATACATTAATCTATTTAACCCGAGCGTTTCTTAAGAGTCCAGCATGAGGAAGAAAAATACAAACGTAGAGTAGGTTGGAATAACATACTCTACAGTCTCACGGTCATTGTTTTACGTCCTGAGAGGTGAGCTTTATCACCCTTCCGTCTAATATGTGCACTGCATTAATGATGCATGCCCTCTTCTTTACAGTGGAGCTGTTATTTTGATATAGATGTTTGCCTTGACGTCACAGCTGTGCGGCTGACAGTTAAAAGCGAGTCCAAGTCATTGTGTGGGAAAGTGCAGGATGTGTGCATTGGCTATAAGTTGCACCTCCCTGTTGTGCCAGGATGAGAGTAAAGAGCTCTTTTGTTTCAATTAGCACTCTGTGGTCCACTTTCTCCATTCTGACCAAAGGTCGCGACCTCTGCCGGAGTTCACACAGGGACAACCCGGTCAGACCTTGCCTTGGCCAGCAGACAAGGAGCGGGTGGGGAGCCTGCATGAATATGGAAAAGATTTCCCTCACAGTTTTGCATTTTCCGACTCAATGCGGAGGGAGATTGTAGAACAGGCCCAGGAAGTCAGAGAGGGAATTGAGCCAGTCAGAGCGAGGGGTGTGTGAGAGAATGGCTAAGTTTGGAATGGTCTGCTAGCTTATTTTTATACACTGTACGCTGCATACTATACCTTAAAAATTGTAAATGAGTAGCAGCATTAAGCCTTTGGATTTAACACCTACAAGGTGTGCATACAGGACATTGCACAATATAAATATCATCATCGTACAAATGCATCTTGTCTTAAAGGGCAATCCAAAAATTAAAATTCTGTCCTTAATTACTTACTTACCTTTATTCTTCGGAACTAAAATTAAGATATTTTTGATGAAATCTGAGAGCTTTCTGTCCCTGCAAAGACAGCAATGCAACTAACAAGGCCCAGAAAGTTGGTAAAGACATTGTTATAATAGTCCATATATATATCATTCTAACGTCTGCTTTATATCTGTCTGTCATTCCCTGCAAACAGATATTCTGCATACTTTGTCCGATATACACACTACATACAGCACTAAAAACAAGAGCAGTATGCTAGCATGTTATTCTGAACATAGCATATGTTTCTGTGTAACCCGGGGAGAATTAGAGTGGGTGTGTGAGTGTTTGTGTATAAAGGAGAGGCAGAGAGTGTGCACTTCGCAGGGCTTGGGAAGGGGAACCCAGGCTTCTCTCGGTACAGGAAGCCCTTGATTAGTGCTAACGAGAATTGCAGGCAGTATTAATGCAACCACACACCTCTCCTTACCTCCTGCCATCTGCAGCACCACCACTCTCTGCCAGACACCATAAACCCACGCGCACAGCCACATAGCGCAGACCAGACACACACTCTTCACATTTACCCTTTACATTCATATTCCCACCGTCCATCCTGTAACAAACAATCAACAACACGCTCAGGTATAACACAGTCAATCAGGTGCACACAGTCCAGAACAAAAGCTTCGGGGTCAAACTCACAAACCCCATTGCATTATGGGCCATATGTGGTGTCGACCCCCATAGATGAGGTGCCGAACACCATTTGCATGGAGAATAGCCGGATGAGGATCAAAGTATGTGAGAAGATGGTGCAATGGAAAAGATGTAGATGGAGAAAAGGTCTGTGACACACACACACACATACACGTTATTAACTATTCCTGCAGATGGTAGAGTGGGGTGTTCTCACACACTGAGACATGGATACCCTCACATATTCTCCTCACACTCCCACCCACACATCAACATGTGTTTCACATTCAGATTCAGGCCATGTGGAAATCTCTGGCCACCTCTCTCTCTATCTCACACACACATACACACCTACACACATGTATGCTAATAAAGGATAGGGTGTCAGCTCAGATGAGATTTTTTTTAACTGGATGACCACAATTTTGCCACACATGACTGTACGGGGACAGACTGCAAATATTGTTCATGACAGAAACATAGAAGTACGTAAAACTAACAAAGAATATCAATCTGAAATTACTTATCAGGTGAGATTGAGGTGAGTCGTCATACTCTTATAGCCTGTGTTTAACTAGTTTATTTGATTCTTGGCACCCAAACTGATTTTATTTTTTTATTATCATTTCATTATAATTGGTAGCACGGTGAATATTGGACTACACTGCAATAATATTTTAATTATTTTATTTTATGATATACATTTGTTATTTATTCATAAATAAAAAACATTTAACATTTTCCAGTAATATCTAAAAGATTAACAATTATTTATGCACTGATTTTCTGATTGAGACCATAAGCTGATCATTATTTTCATGTTATCGACAAAAATGATAAATTATCAATATTCTAATGTTGTAATATTGTGTCTAAATAAATGAAAATAACACACACACACACACACACACACACACACACACACACACACAAACTATACTTACTAAATTTAGGTATCACATTATATACTGTAGGTAGAATTAAAAAATGGATATTCATTTCAAGGTTTTCCTCACATTAACACTTTAAACACTAATTACAAATTAAAAACACTTAATGTTTAAAAAAAAGTCTTTCTATTACTACATTATTAGTGATTCACTTTGTCATTCCCTAGCAATATGTATATGTATTTCTGATTTACTGAATGACCCTCTAAACTTTTTGAACTCAACAGGAAATAAAAATAGATCAAAGTTACTTTCTCAATTCATGTTTCTCGTCACAACAATTCATTGGTGAACATCATTCTGAAGAATAGTAATGTAATACTTGGTAATGCAAATGCAATACTTTTCTGTGACTCATCTGTTTTTGACTGACGAGAACTCTTATTTTTTCTCATATCGAGACACTTCCACAATCCAGTTAATTCTGACTAATAAAATCAAGTCCAGCTATATTTTTCCCCCATTGAATATCTTGTTTCACTCCGATATATGGCATTAAAGAGGTAAACCGGGTTGTAAAAGCTGTTTCATGTTGACTTCAGGGCCTCATGACGGAACTGACTTCGTAACTGATGTAGCTATTTGGTTCTTGTCATGCTGTCTAACATCAACCATAATCTTCTTCCAAAAGTCTTCAGTTCTGCATCAGCCGACAAACTCCCCACATCTTGAACAGTTCTGCTGTACATATCTCTTGTCACTGACAAACTCAATGTGCAAATGTGCTAATGTTATGGGAAATAAAGAGTGTAAACGTGTGTATATGTATCTATGTGTGGTCAGTGCAAACATGTGTCTGCTTGAGAATGAGGTCACATGCCTGAATAAATGAGCGTCTGTTTTCCTGTGTGTGCTGTATATAATGCATGACAGGCAGTGAGTGTGTGTGTTTGTGTGGGCAGTATGCGTGGACAGTGGGCAGACAGCGATGTGTGTGTGAGCCCCTGAGGGGGACAGACCGAAAGAATGAGCTGTCAGTAATCTGACAGGAGATGAGGAAACACATGGCATTGAAAGCATTATATCTCTAATTACATAAGAAGAGAAAAACGGAGCGAGTGGAGAGTGAGGGACAATAATAGAGGGGGTCTCATTCTGGTTTATCCAGATGGAAAGCTATGCGACCCCGACAGCGCTCTGATGTCACCCCCTGTTTTCCCGGCCTGCCCAATAACTCCTGCACTTCCTGTCCCCAGTGCAGTGATGTCACAGGACAGCTGGGGATGTCACGTCCACTTGCCCGGCCTCCCAGCGCCCTCTTTCTCTCTCTCTCTCTCACTGTCTTTCTTCCATTCTTCAATCAGTTCAATTCCTCCGAGACCAGAGACTGTTACAGAAGCACGTACCACAAATACACACACACACACACACACACACACACACAGACTAGAGTTGTGCTTCATTCATACTTAAATTAAGAATGGCAGTTTGACTGAATTACAATTACTGAATATAAATCAAGTGAAGTAACAAACAGGATACAGAATTAATCTTGAAGTTGAAAATAAAGTAAGGAATTAAATGAATGAATTAATGATTGATAAATTAATTTATCACAAATATATATATAAATATTTATATTTTCTTAAAATGTAAAATGCAAATAAAAATAATATGTACAATACTTATGTTACTATTTCACACAATACCACATAACATGTTATTAATGCATGAAAAATAATTTTAAAGGGAGACACTGCAGGCAAAAACACAGATTTTTCATGCACCTGTCCAATTTGAGATTTTGGGCTTTTTTGGTTTTTTAATAAAGTATTTTTTTTTTTAGATTGGTGGAATGAAAACATCTAAAAGACAATGTTAAGTGTTTCTTTTATAGCACTTTATCTGTTTGTATCAATAGATTTTTAATCACAATACATATTTTTAAAAATATTTTAATTTCCCCAAAATTTATAAAAATTCTTGTTTTCTGTCTGTTTTAATTGTTTTTTGAATTATGGAGTGAGAAACCACAATTTTTCCCCTCTGACTCTAATATGTAAAAAAGTGTTTATATTAATGTTATTAATGTAGACATTTATTTACATTATAGAAATATATAATTAATTAATTAAACTTTTTAGTAAAATTGTAATTAATTTTATGGGCCATAGACACAGGTTTCCAAAAGTTTTTTAATTTACCTTCAAAATGGAGCCAAACACACCCTAATTCAGCTCACAAGTTGAAGTGATCTGTTCTTCTAGCATATTTTACTGTTTTGCTGGGCAAATAAAAATGTCCTCTTCTGCAATTATTAATTTCTTTGAAATGTACATGTAATCAAATAAATTCCCTTTTTTTTGCTTCCATTCAATTTAATTCAAATCTAATTTGTGATTTGATAGGGGCCTTTTTTTTAATTCTGAACTGAGCACAACCCTTAAACACACACCTGAAAAAAAAAAAAACACCTACTATGTGTTTTTATTGCGTGTACTTATGAACACTCTTAAATCATTCATGCATGCTAAACGACAAAAAAACATGCACACACATGCATGAACTATATCATCTAAGTTAAAAGCCAAATAAATAAACTGAATGATCTGATGTCATCAGTGAGATCATTTGTCTCATGTTCAGTCCATTCTGTTCATGGCAGCCTGATTAAACATCTGTGATGGTCTTGAGGAGACAATAGCTACAGTGTCTGTCCTTACTGTACATACTGTCTCAGTCACACATTATGAGGCTCATTTTAATGGCTTTCAAATGCTCTTTCAGTTCTAGCAGAGAGCATGAGTATGTCTCTCTGAGTTTGACCAGAAGTGACATGTTTGCTTTGCTCATTAGAGTTGAATGACAGTGAACTCCTCACCGCTTGGACTGAGACAAGACTATGTGTTTTGGACTGAGATAGAGATTGGGCTGGCTTTGAGACAATAATGAGACAGGGACTGAGACTGAAGGAGAATGGCAGGGAAAAATGAGAAATATTTTCTTTTTATAACTTTACTCATAAATAAAAAAAATTAACAGAAAAACTACAAAATGCCTCATATTTCTTCCAAAATCAAGCACAGTTGCAAAAAGACTGTAAGACAAAGTGAGACAGCCTGGGACTGGCAATGGGAGAAAAAGAGACTTGAGATCGAAATGAGACTGGCACTGAGACAAAAGGAGACTAATACTGAGAGAGAAACAAGACTGGTAGTGAGATAAAATAAGACTGCTACAGTCTAGTACTGACCCTAATATGAGACCAAATGAGGCAAAAAATTAGTCTGGCATCAATACTAAATCAGAATGATGTCACTAGAACTGGCACAGAGACCACCAGAAAGGCAAAAATAAGACAGATGAAAGAGAAACAAGACTAGCATTGAGAAACCCAACTGGCACTGAGATGTGACTGGCACTGACACAAAACGAAACTAGCTGGACACTAGGGGATAATGCGCCCAACACTGAAACTCTGGCAAAGCAATGAAATGAGACTGCAACAGAAAGATGGAACTGAAACAGAGACCAGAATGAGACTGGCACTGAGAATACTGTACGAGACAGAGATGAGAATAGAGCAGAGATAAAACAGGGACTGACAGTGATGAGACGCACTGTCATATGTACTAGATATGAAATGAGACCCAGATATATGAATGTGGGGCAGAAATGAGTAGAAATGAGAGGAAACTGAGAAAGAGATGAGACTGGGACTGAGACAGTGAGGTGAATGACTGAGGGAAAACCAACCCTGTATGTAACCTCACTGTCTGTCACAGTCTCTAACATTCATCTGAGCCCTCACACGCTCATCCAAATTCCATCACCGCATTCACTGACTTGCCAATGTTTTTATTTATAAACAAATCAATCTCATAAACCTGCAACCAGAGAGACTAAAAACCATGGACCGCACTCATGTTCCTGTCCCGCCTTTCTCACCTCATGATTGTTCAACAGACTGTGACAAAATAACTAGGAGAGACTCATTAGAAACAGCTGTCCCCTGATCTGATGTTAAACTCCGATACGATTTCCAGCTCCTCGCTCAACTCTCACACTCCCACAACCCCATTCATTCACCATCATCTCTTAGCCACACATAATTCACTCCAAAAACCATTCATTCTCGTGCTGAAAGAATGAGAGAGGTGGGAGGAGAGAGAGAGCGCTGAGGAGAAAAGGGGTGTGTTTGTCTATGTGTGTATGTGTGAGTGTATTCAAAATGTAATGAAGGAAAGAAAATGCAAAGGAGAAGGGTATGGGGTCGGTGCACCCCACCTACAAACACTGTACGTGCAGGAAAGCAGGACGCCCCTCGTGGAAAACGAATACCCTGATCTCCTCTCCTTACTATTCCCCCTGCCTTGAACCCACCCTGTCCCCTGCTGGCCACTGTCCTTACCCAAACACACACACAGCGACAGTTTCTCTCTCTCTCTCTCACACACACGGCGTACAAACACATGCTGATTTAGGATAGAGTTTCTCTAACCAGCCCACATCAACCCAGTCTCACACACACACACCACAAACCTCTACTGTAAACCTCGAATATAAAAAAATAATAATCTTAAATGATGTTCAAAAGTTGAGTTCAGTAAAATGTTTAATTAAACAATTGTATTCCACAAGAATGCATTAAATTAGTTAAAAGTGACAGTAATGAGATTTTTAATGCTACAAAATAATTCTAATTCAAATAAATGCTGTTCTTTTGAACTTTATATTGATAAAACAATCCTGACACACATGTATTACAGTTGAGCGTCAAATCAGCATATTAGAATTATTTCTGAAGGATCATGTGACACTGAAGACTGAACCAATAGCTTTTCATTGCTATATATGTAGTATACAGGATTCTTTTATTTAAACTATATAGGGAACACTTTAGTATAGGGAACAATTCTCCTTAGTTACTTATTATGTATCATTAACATACTGGCTGTTTATTATTACTTTTTAAAGCACATATTTTGCACGACCATATTCTACATCCTTTATCCTACCTAACACCCGAATTGATCTTATTAACTATTAATGAGCAGCAAATTAGGAATATATTAATGCAAAATATGTAGAAGTTTAGAATTGGACCTCTTTTGACCACCCAAACATTTCACTTGGATTAAATCAGTGCTTCTCCTAGCTGATTACTCAGTTTTCTCTAGAAATGTGTCACATTTTGGAACCAAAACAGATTGTGAATGGCAATTTACATTGTTGACATCTAATACATGAATACATATTTCTCCTCCTGTCTTCGGCCTTAAAGTATTCTCTTTTTCTCGGTCCATCTATTTAGGAACAATAGCCAACCAGGTTTCACAGGTGTGTCTGTGATTGCATGAATAGCAAAAAGGTATAGGAAACAAATAAAAGAGTACAATAAAAGCACTATAAATAAAACAGCACAAAGGGTGACAAGACAACTATTTGACTCCTTATTTTTCTTTCGCTTCTACCTGATTGTATGCTTGTTTTCCCTTGTGACTCCCTGCTTCCGTTCCCAGGCTGAGAGGTGGGACTGCGGCCACAGAGCGCATACTTTTCAGTCCTGAAGGCCAGCAGCGGCTCCTCCTGTCCGCACAGGCCTGAAGAAACACTTCACCAGCCACCTGCAGCAGGCACATCCAACCTGAAGACATCTATCAGACAATTAGTCATCTATAGCATTTACATACAGCAAATTACTATTCAAACCACAACTCTTTCCATAAAAGGAAACTTCTTATGGGTCAAAGACGTTAAGATGTCCACATCAAAAGAAATTCCCAAAAGTGATTATTATGTCTATACAGTAGAAAGGACTTTAAATGTAAGTAAAGTTTCTACTTAAAGGTTTTTAAATAAGCTTTTGGATAATAAAACTGGTTAAAATAATGTTACATTGTCATTTAGTGCAAAGCAATATACAATATGCTTATTCTGACTTAGAAAAGAATGAGGAAGCATATTAAACTTTATTGTGTTTTAAATAAGAAAAAATGGGTAAAATCTACAGTAACATTTTAAGAATTTAAAACTACAATTATTTAGTATTTGGGGGTGAAAGTTATATATCTCATGAAGTGTCATGCATTTATTGTTTTTGTAAATATGTCAGACTGTTAAAAATTGTTACACTGAATGAAATTTTAGCAAAATTGTCAGAAACAACAATTTAAAGCAGTATTACACTTTTATTATTTATATTATTTTTTGATTTTGACCCATATGTAAAACAAGTACCTTTGACTTTTTTTTCTTAATTTATATAGTTTATCTTTATTAGTTTTTTGTTTCTGGGTATACATTTATCCTCAGAATATAGTGAAGTGCTGGCGCTCAGATTGACTACACTTTATCCAAGATGCCATTTATTATATGCTTGATTTATGCATTTAGTGCTGCTTTGTCAAATCCTGCCCTTGGTATAAACCCCATAAACAACCTGAGAGCTGTGGACCTCCAAAAAAAACACTGTTAATGAGATAGGAGAAGCCAGAGATGACTAATTTTGTGTGTTTATGCACAGCCTCTGGCCTTCTATAAGACGGCTCTGCCAGTTTTCTTTTATTCTGCCAGAGGATTACCACACTGATCATCAACACGGGTCAAACTAAACAATGGCTGGCTGACCGTCGTGTTTCTCCTGTTTTATGTGATGTGAGTGTAACAGTAAACCGCTCTGATCTCATAATGTTACCCAGCGCCCCAATCATTAGAGCCGGAGCCATGTGCCACTCCACTGAAGCTGTATAGCAGCTGTGCGGGTCAGGGGTAACACAGAGAGATGTGCTATCAGCTGCTAGGAGTCCTGCTGCCTGGTGCTGGAAATCAGTGCTTTGAAATAAACACACAGAAGAGTGTGGAAAACAAACTGAGCTTATTATGAGATTTTTTTTTTTTTTGCTTTGCTTTTTTGTCAAAATTGAGGGGAGACCAGCAGTTGGGTTGAGATTAATATAAGACTGAGATAGAAATTGGACTGAGAGATTAGACAGTTGTTAAAAAAATAAATAAATAAAATAAAATAAAATAAAATTAAAATAAAATAAAATAAAATAAAATAAAATAAAATAAAATAAAATAAAATAAAATAAAATAAAATAAAATAAAATATTTTTTTTCATATAATAAAAAAACTACATAAAAATATTAAATAAAATGAAATAATAATTAAAAAACCCCAAAACAATTAATCGAGAAACTTTAAAAATAAATAAAATGGCCTCAAATTAATTTTTGGTACAGTAAACATTTAATATATAATGCATATATTTAAAAAACAACAACAACCAAAATTAACTAACAATAATACAGTGAAAACTACTGCATAAAAAAACTAAATAGAAAGAAAATAGAAACACCTCCATCAAAATTGATTAGTTATTAATATATGCCATTACATTTTTTAAATCTAGTTTAATTTAATTGAATTCTTTTTCATTTTAAATTTAGTTAATTACACAAACTTTACCAGCAACACTGAAAAAATAAAAGCAAAATATACTTAAAAGTAGCAATCATACAGTTAAAATTGATGAAAAATAAATGAAACTGAAAACATAATAGGAATAAATATAACAACTATAACATCATTAAAGAACTAAAAATTAAAGATGGTCACAAATTAATTTTAGTTTTTGATATATGGCATATTGGAAAACTTTTATAAGACACCTGCATTAAAATGCCATAAATTGTAATGCTATAAAACATTTAAATGACAAGAATTAGTGGATTAACATTAGCAGCATTACTGAAACATTAAAAGCCAAAACAACTGACAGTAGAAAACAAATTATTAAATTTAATTGAATTAACAAATGATATTATGAAAACTGGTGTTAAATAAACTAAATTGAAAAATAGCGTGGCGTACACTGACACAGTTTTCTTTTGCGCACAAAATATTCTTGTAGATTTAATAAACTGAGATTGAACCACTAGTGCAACCTGGACTATTTTAACAATGTCCTCATGGCTTTCTGGGCCTTAAACTTGGTAGTTTGTGTGAGGGGGGAGTAATGACAGAATTTTCATTTTTGCTCGACTATCCTTTAATGTCTTTCTCTCTGGTATAGATATGAATGTCTGTGGCGTACTGACAATCTTACAGCTCAGAATAGGAATCAGTGGCTTTGTTGCAAGAAGTCCTGATGAAAAGGTGTGAGCCAGTGTAGTTGCGGTTCATGGGCTGGTGAGTGCAGTTGAAGTTTGACTCATAGAGGTCAGAGGGAGATGTCAGGTTCTTATTGAATTACTCTCAGAGCGCAGGCAGGGAGAGCGCGGGGCCCTCAGACGGGACAGAGAGCTCTCTGTGCCATGCTCTCCAGACAGGAAACTGCCAGTCTCTTACAGATTAAGCCTGCTTCCTCTCTCCGCTCTCACCTCTCCACGACCCGCAGACCTTGTGACCTTCACTCTGAAGAAGAATGGCACAGGTCCAGTGGGCATAAAAAACACACTGACACACACACACGCTAAAAACAGTTAACATTCTTCCCTTTTGGAGCGATACCTAAATCTGATTCAAAAACAGTATGGGCACCGCTCTGGAATGCATCGCTAAAGCATTCAACAGACAGAGAGAGAGAGAGATCGTGAATTAAAATGTCAATACTCCATCCATATACAGAGAACTCCCCAGACCCAGGCTCACTCTTTCCCTCCCAAACAAATAGTGGCAGTAATTTTTCCCTTTCACTGAGTTTTACGAGCAGTAATGTGAAGCACCTGTAACCACACTGAAGCCAGACCAATACTGCAGGAGGCTGTCTGCGACCTGAAGCCCACAGCTCCCTACACACGCATAAACATGCACATACGTACACAAACACAAAGATAAACAACAACAAACACAGATATACATACGCTGTTGGTCGTACAGTAGGAAAACAAAGCAGTAAAATCAGTCTACATTACAGATCTGCCACATCTAGAGAAAGAGTGTAGTCATGTGTAAGTAATATGACTAGAATCTCTCTTTAATGGTATGTTTAAACTAATTTGACCATTTTTGGCTCATTTACAGACATTGGATATCCAGAATAATATAAGAATATAATATAAGAATAATAATATAATAATAATAATAGCAATATTTGTATAGGTTTTTTTTTAAATTAAATTATTTAAATTGGGTACAACTTTCTTGGCTTACTCTAAAATGTAATTTTAATTAGTAATATTATTCAGTAAAATAAATAATGTAATACGAATAATAGTAAAAAATTAAAATTAAAATAATTAAAATTCATACAAATATTGTACATACAGCAACAGCAATAACAACATTCACTTAAATATTTAAAAACCTACTTTCCAATTACTGATATTTTGAACTCACTTAATATTTCTATAAAATTAATATTAATATTAACAGATGATTTGAAACATTATTATTGATTGTTTTATGTGTTTTAAATGTGTCATTAAATGAAATAATTGCATGGAAAATAATTAAATTATCATTGCTATTACTATGAGTGCTATTAGTAGTATTAACAACAACAAAATAATAATAATAATAATAATAATAATTCTTATATTTTTATATAATAGATTTTTTAAATTGACTTGTTAATATTACCTGATTATTTTCAATATTGTGTTTTCTTTTCAATTTAATTTTAAATGTTGCATTCACATCAAAGCTTACTGCAACATATAATAAATGTCTTTTTAAAATAAAATAATCATGTTAAAATACTAAAATAAATATTATTACAAAAAAATTAAATTATATATATATACACACACACACATATATATATATATGTATATGTATATATATATATGTATATATATATGTATATGTATATATGTATATATATAAATATATAAATAAATATATATATATATATATATGTGTGTGTGTATATATATATATATATACAAAATATTTGTTAAAATTAATTAAAAAAAATGTTTGTACATTTATGAAAAATAGGCCTGTTAGGACTTTATTCTTCAAAAGTGTTATTTTAGTAGAAAACAGGTGGTAAACAAACCTTTTACTTTATTGCTTGCATCATCATCTTGGGATTCAGGTGCTAAAACCAAACTGACCAGAAATAAATGACACTATCTGTGGGTGCAGTTTAGTCTTGGTGAATTCCCCCCAGAGTGAGTGAAAGCAGAATAATAAACAGCTGGTGTGTGGGGACATGACCTAACCTCATGACTGACTGGTGAGAGCACTGGGAGTGCCTTGCTGCCGGTCACAAGGGAGCTGGAGTGAGAAGAGCACCGCCACAGTCATCACCCATCACAGCCTCCACCTTAGTACAAACAAGCCCCCGTCTCGCCCTCCTCAGAACCGCCTATCACCTCCATCTGTTATTAGATAGAAAAACTGCACATCAGCAAATGTCCAATAAGATAACTACGGAGAAGCAGGAAGCTATGGTCGATAACCATCTCCATATGAGTCTAGCGTTTCTACGCAGGCTCGTGTGCACATTCACAGTGTTACCCGTGATAACCTGCGTTTGATTTCAAGCTGCATTTCTGAGATCCTGCACTAAAACCAGCTAAGCTCTTGTAACGCCAAACACACAGACATACTAATTATTTACAGGGACGTAATTGTTTTGGTCAGGGCTATTTCTCTCTGTAAAGCTGTTGGCCAATGTGTTATTTCCTGCGCATTTTTGGACTTTGTTAAAGCAGGAAACAGCAATCGAAATATTTCACAACCCTGCTTTAATGTACTTGCAGATCAGTAAATACAAGCATGTGAAATATCACAGCCCTTGTTCGCCGAATCGTATATCACTGGTGTTAAACAGAGGGTTGGTTCCCTTTCATCTCTCGGTGCGGGTGGACCGCTGTCCCATATTAAGGCCACATGTAATGCCCAGCACTCTGCCTACAATAAAAACAATGGTTTATTAGGCACAGTGAGAGCTCTTTTGGATTAGGTTTCAGGGTCATGAGCCTTCCATTAGCCAAAGGGTTAACTGGGTGTTAGGTTAGTACCAGCAAGGCACTTTAACCCCACTTTGTTCTCATATGGAAACTCATATAAGCACGCACATTTGTTTTTATATCAAAAAAGGAGCTTTACCTTGACGTCTAATGACCTATTGATTTTATACCAAACTAATGATCATTTTAGATGCAATGCCAAATCACAAACCTTACAGAAAACTTTTTTAATTCCAGTGGTTTATGCCATTTGTATGTTTTTTTATGCTTTAATTAACTTTTTCAGAATAGTTGAGAAAATATCTAAAACCTTTTTTTTTCATGCGATGGTATTGCATTTAGTAGAATATCATTATTTTTAAGAAACCGATGACTTAAATTTGGAAACGCACAGGCATGTGCATATGATAGAATGAGATTTAATGGGCTGAAAGAAATGTCTTATGCATTCAAAATCAAATAATCAAAAAAGGAAATTTTAAAAATTTTATTGCAATTTAAAAATAACTGTTTTCTACTTTAATATATTTTTTTACATTTGCATTTATTCATTTAGCAGACACTTTTATCGAAAGCGATTTACAGGTGGGGAAAACATCAAGCAATTAGTCCTAAAGGGGCAAAACGACTTAGGATGTGCTCATAATACCCTATAACAGGCATTGTTCAAATAAGTACAGGCTAGAAGGAAAAGAAGGAGTAGGGTTACGGATTTTTTTTTTAGGATGTCAAATAGTGTTGAAAGAGATGGGTTTCAGCAGTCATTTGAAAATTGCAAGGGAGTTGGCATTTCAGATAGCGATGGGAAGATCATTCCTCCAGCCAGGAATGCTGTAAGAGAATTTGTGCCTCTTTGTGATGGTACAATGAGGCCTCGCTCACTGGCGGATCTCAGAGTTCTGGAGGGAGTGTAGATATATTTGTGACCCTGGACCACAAAACCAGTCGCTGGGGTTTATTTGTAGCAATAGCCAAAAATACATTGCATGGGTCAAAATTATTGATTTTTTTTTTTATGCCAAATATCATTGGGCAATTAAGTAAAGATCATGTTCCATGGAGATTTTTTTGTAAAATTCCTACTGTAAACATATCAAAACATAATTTGTGATTAGTAAAATGCATTGATAAGACATTCACTTGGATAACTTTAAAGGTGATTTGCTCAGTATTTAGATTTTTTTGGAGCCTCCGATTCCAGATTTTCAAATAGATGTATCTCGACCAAATATTGTCCTATCTTAACAAACCATGTATCAATAGAAAGCTTATTTATTGAGCTTTCATATGATGTATACATCTCAGTTTTGTAAAATTTTACCTTATGACTGGTTTTGTGGTCCAGGGTCACATTTATCATGTATTCTTGTCATGGAAAGGTTTAGAAGAACATATTTAAAAAAGAAACCTTTGTAGCTTCATGTTTCAATTGTCACATTTGTAAAGTTTTACTTACTTTCAAATAGTCCTGTCAAATGATTAATCACAATTAACAAAAAACAAAACAAACAAGCAAAAAAAACAACCCATAATATGTATCTAACCTACTTATACTACAGGCTGTTGAATGCTTGAATACGATTGGCTGATGAATGTTCTATGGTGTGCAATTATTTTCAAGGAACTGCACAGCAAACCAGTTCCATGCAGCTCTTTTACCACATTACAGTTCCATATCACTTTGCCGAATGGTTTCGTTTTTTTCAAAGGTCTTACAACCATACATACATACATATATACTGTATATACACATACAAACATGTGTACGCTTACAATAGCAAAATAACCAAAATCCTTAATGACACTGGCCAAACAAATAAATATAGTGATCAATATGATAAAAACAAACAGCTCATTTACATGTTTTGCCACAAAATTACATTTTATTATGTATGGCAAAGACACAATCTGCTCTCTCTCTCTCCTTCAGAGATGCATGCACACACATTAACTTACGCGCTAATGTTGTTAGAGCTAATGTTACTCTGATGACTTTATCCTTAATATTAACTTAAAAACAACTTGACTTCTCACAAGCGAGGTAACAACGGCGATGTTAGCGAAGAAAATTAACTTTAAGTTTCACTGTTTCAGTTTCACTGCATATACTCGTAAATCACACTGCTCAAAAAAATAAATAAATAAAGGGAACACTAAAATAACACATCCTGAATTAATGAAATATTCTTATTAAATAATTTTGGAAATCAAATTTATTAACCCATGGAGGTCTGGATTTGGAGTCACACTCAAAATTGAAGCGGAGAAACACACTACAGGCTGATCCAACTTTGATGTAATGTCCTTAAAACAAATCAAAATGAGGCTCAGTGGTGTGTGTGGTCTCCACGTGCCTGTATGACCTCCCTACAACGCCTGGGCATGCTCCTGATGAGGTGGCAGATGGTCTCCTGAGGGATCTCCTCCCAGACCTGGACTAAAGCCTTCCCCAACTCCTGGACAGTCTGTGGTGCAACGTGGGGTCGGATGGAGCCATGAGACATGATGTTCCAGATGTGCTCAACTGAGCAGTGTATAAACATAACAATTTTTTTATACATACATGCATGTGTTTGTATTTACATATAGGCTACATAATCAATATGCACAGTATATTATGTAAACTAAAACTTTTATTTTGGATGTGATTAATTGCAAAGAATCATTTGACAGCACTTTCAAAAACTAAATAATTAAACAATAACTGATCCCATACTATTTACTTTTGAAACTAGAGGGTAAACTTTTTAAAAAAAAAGTTACTAGATCAAGTGAAAAGAGCCATTTGAAATCTAACAAACTAGATATGTGACCTCTTTTGAGTCATTTTCCATCATGCAAGCAAAACAATATGTCTCACTGAAATGAACTAGAATACCTTTCCTCAAAAAGTTGCTCTGAGGCCTCATCAAGGTCCTTTAAGACAAACGACTTCACTCAGCTGCCATATTCAGTCCACACATGAGCACCTACTTCTAGTCAAGTGTCACAGCTCCATTTACATGAATGGGGAAAGACCCACAAATACAGTTGGTGAAGTTTTAAAAAAAGTCCTAACTCTAAGAATGAACAATGCTGAAGCGTTCCTAAACATGTACTAGTGATCAAACATTTCCTCAAACACCACAGCAATTTTTGTTAACATGTTCAATTGCATGGAAATATTTATTGCAACTAACAAAACAAATTCTAATTGGTTTTTAGAATTTTTGGTTTTTGTGACTTATTTCACAAAAATTATGAGCCGTCAGATCTACCACGTTCAATCAAGGCAAGGATGACCCTAGTTCACTCCATGCGAAAATCTTTCTCACAAATCATATCTAACGATTTTCCAAGTAATTGCCGTTAATTACTCAACCGACTTGTGAGTGCACAGACTCCCACTTTTACTCTCTTAATTAAAGCATGCCTGGCGATTGACTTGCCATCTCAGCAAACACATAATCACCATAAAAAGCCACTGACCACAGTTATGCTGCTACATTATAACCCAAAACAGACAGAGACCATTAACACAAAGTATGACAGTAAAGGAGCAGGATGGGACAAACACTGTAGGAGAAACTGTTCACTACCAGAACACAGTAGTGTGGGAACCCCCAAAATTCGTTGAGGCAGAAATGAAAATGACAGTACGAGAGGGGAGGGGCACTAATGAAAAGAACGTTTCACACATTCACGCATGGTGGAAATCTAGAGTAATAACTAAAAAGGGGTCACAAAGTCATACGAGAAGGTGGTGCCTGAATTTAGCAGCCAGTTAACCCACATTTCCTCTGAGCGGTTGATTTTGAGTCATCTGCATCTTACCTATAGGGAACCTTTCGTCTGTATGTCACACCTGGGCCAAGCCCTGGGGTTAGTGTGTGGATATCAATGTGTCTCTCTCTCCAGGTCTCATTAAAGAAAAAAAGAAAAAAAACTCCTGTCTGATCCATCTCCAGATAGGAACAAGTTTAGTCAGCTGAGCGAAAGCTTGGGGCAGCAGACTACCTTTGAAATACAAATGAGCAGGTATATTTTCAGTAACACAAGCATTCATTCACTGGGTTGAACGTGAGAAAGACATTCCATTCATGTGGTAAAAGGAAGAAAAACAAATTAGTCATATTAGTGGAAATGCTAATAAATAGTACCAGTAATTACTATAACATGCTTAGCTCTTATAAAATTTCAAATGGATCCCGGGCGTGCTGTAAAGTGTTTAGTATTTCCAGAAAAGCCAGCGATCTGCGTGGGAGGCGCGTGAATGCAAATGTGTAGCTGATAAACTCTGAAAGTGATACCTGCACACACCTGTTTGCTGTTCGAAAACACTTAAATCACTTTAAATGGATCTCGACGCTGCTTTGAGGTGAACTGATATGATCTAGATCATATCAGGGGGGGGCAAAAGCTGGAGGGTGTGGGGATGTCCCTGCTTTACCCCTGTTCATTAAGCCAGAGTCGTTTAATCAGAGACTGACAGTAATGCATGCCCACCCATGTAGCTGCACTCAGTCATACACATGCACTGCCAGCCTGGCTGAGGATCACTGGTAGCTCTGGTCTGATTTATTAGGACCTCCTCTGGATTTATAGTGATTCCCCTTTGTGACTAAACAGTGGGCGGAGTTTGTGGAACCAGGGAAAGAAGAGCGACAGCTCACCCACAGCAAATGACATGCTTGCTGCCAAGAGGCACAACTCATTCTCCCGCTGAGCTCTGCGTTCATCTCTCTAAATACTATCATATATATATATATATAAATGACTGGTGCGTTGTTTAATTCCACAAATAAAGATATTAATTTATTTTCTTTACTTGTGTTTGCCATTAAACAGGATGTATTAGCAACAGTTATGTTCCATCTCAGTAAGTACTTCTGGTTTCTATAGCTGATCAGCACCAACATTAAAACCCCACTTGTGCTGCTCAAACAGGCATGGACTCCACAAGACCTCTGGATGTGTTCTGTGGTATCTGGCAACAAGACATTAGTAGCCAATCCTTTAAATCAGGGGTGTTCAAACAACAACTTCCCTTAACACACCTGCCTGTACGTTTTTACTATGCTCAGATCTGAATTAGCTGGGTTAGTTGTGTTAGTTGTGCTGGTCCAGCACATCCCATAGTTACTAGGGACTTTGGAGGCCAAAGCAACACCTTGAGCTATTTGTCAAGTTTCTTAAATCATTTCTAAACAATAATGTGTGACAGGGTGCATTATCCTGCTGAAAGAGTAAGGTGACAAGATTAGCTCGATTAGCTGTGTTTAATTAGGGTCGAGGCTAAAGTCTACAGGACAGTGGCCCTCCAGGAGCAAGACTGCATACCCCTGAAGTATGTGATTTGTATCTTTAGGTAGGTGGTATATGCCACAGTAACATCCACATACATTCCAGGATCGAAGGACCAAAGACCCTTAACAGAACATTGACCAGAGCATAAAACAATGTACCCCCCCCCAGGCCATTCACCTGATCAAATATAAATAGTGATTCATCAAACCAGCCAACCTTCTTCCATTGCTCAGTAGTCCAGTTCTGAAAATCACCTACCATTCACACCCGTGGATCCTTTTCAGTTCTTAGAACTATTGGCGGAAGATTTGTTCGCACCAGGAACTAGAAATAATTTTAATTCTAGGAACTCTGTTTGGGGGAAGTAAATTAGCTCCTACTTCATAGTAGGGTCTAAAAATGTTCTACAGGAACTATCAGTGACGTGTAGTATATACTCTATACCAGGGGTGTCAAACTCAATTCCTGAAGGGCCGAAGGTCCCTGCAGCGTTTATATGCAAACTTAATTAAACACACCGGATCCAATTAATCAAGTCTTTCAAAACTGTGTATTATATGTGTTGGAGCAGGGTTGGACCTAAACTCCAGCCCTCCAGGAACTGAGTTTGACGCGCCTGCTCTACACTGATTGGCCAAATCCATGCGAAACACTGGCATTTAAAAATCACAGGGAAAATTGGTTCTCTAGGGACCACAATGTAGAGTTCCTTAAACTGCTCAGAGTGAAAGCTCCTATCAGCCACCCACGACCCTGATTCACTGGTTGTTTGTGGCAATATCCAAAAATACATTGAATGGGTCAGAATTATAGATTTTTTTTGGGGCCAAAAATCCTTAGAATAGTAAGTAAAGCTCATGTTCCATGAAGGTATTTAGTCAATTTCTTACTGCAAATATATTAAAACTTCATGTTTGATTAGTAATTTGCAATGATAAGATCGTCATTTGGACAACTTAAAAGGTGATTTTCTCAGCATTTAGATTTTTCTCTACCCTCAGATTCCAGATTTTCATATAGTTGTATCTCAGTCAAATATTGTCCATCATTCATCAAGGGTCACATATATCCCACACTTTGGCAGATGCCATTGAAATGAAACAATCATTTATCACCATGATCATAATAGTCGTTCTAATCAATTCTTTATAAAGGTCACAAAGTAAGTACTTACAAACCACAGTACAACAGTACTTTCAGACACAATCAAAGTTGTGAACTTTGTTGGCTTTTATTGTGCCACATTACATAGCTTTTTTCGCTTTCACTTTGACCCGAAAAAGTACTTCTAGATGCTATACTGGTGTGTTGCACCTGAATAAGTTGTGGTGTAATTGTGGTAAGTGTTTGCCAAAGCTGCGGTGCAGTAGTTACCACAGGTCATCCAGTTTTGAGTGTTATCCTGACCCTACTCCTCTTTCCCTTTCATTTCCTGTCTCTCTCTGCTGTATCTATCCAGAACGTCTTTACCAAAAAAAAAAACTGAAAAGAGAAGTTAATTATGTTCACATCACAAATGGATCTTTTGTCCTAAATGATGTAGTACATGAATGTGCATGTGCCGAGGGGAGAAAAGGACCAGAGCCGTGATACCAGAGAGCCCTGTTCGCTGGGGACATACAGATGGAAATAGATCCGCCAGCCACTTTATGACTTTTTCTTATGCCCCTTCAGCGGAGAGAGAAAAAAGGTCTTTCCCTCTTCTCTCTTTCACCCTTTTTCAGATTCACATAAAGTCTGAGATATTTGATGATTTATGGGGAGAGGAAGAGAGGAAGAGAAAGAAATGGAGAGAGGGAGGGGGTGCAGTGGCAAGGGGGTTCAAACATGATGCAAACCATTTGGAGGAGAGAGAGGAGGCTGCCAGCACAGCCTGCTCTGTTTAAACTGGGGAGGAAGTGACCGTATATACAGCATGCCAGCAACCTCGCTCTCCCCTCGAACGCACACACACACACACACACACACACACACACACACTATCAGTGCTGAGGTCAGTCGCTGGCCATTGGCTGCGGAGTGTGTTTGTTATTGTTATATTGTGTTTCTTTACATCACTGCTGAGGCCACCGCCGCCGTTATTATCGTTGCTCTTATTATTACAATCTATGAGGCTTGGGGGCAAACATGAGGGCAAGGATAAAGGAGCGCAAGGAGATGAGGGAGACGAGGAAGAAGAAGACAAGACTGAAAAATACAAGATGGAGCACGAGGGAGGATGAGGGGTCAGCGTTTTCCCTCAACACCCCTCCGTGACTTAATCTTATAGAGCTCTGAGACGGAGACCTTCCCAGGGACATGACCAGGCTATGACAGAGGAGGATGAGAGAGGAAAAGAAAAAGGATGGGTAGATTATGGCCCTGCAAGGCCCCGGGGCAACAGCCATTTTGGAGGTCCGTTTTTGTAACAATGACATGTAATACAGCAAATAGAAGAAATGAAGCTGCAGCTGCAAGAATTAACACACTGTGCAAACAACACTTGAAAGTAAATATCATCAAGGCTGGTCAAAGCTATTTAAATAATAGTACTAGAGCTGAGGAGGAGATGTTCTTAATAATTAATAATTAATTATTAATTATTAATAATTTCAAATTGTGCCAATAGTTGTTAATGCACATGCAAGTGCTTTTCATCTGTTTGCAGCAGTCCTGGCTTATTTGTCTTCCTGAGCAACACAAAACAGGAACAAAAGAACTAAATATTTTTTAGGAGACCTGGATTGAAATCCTATACTTAATCATATATATTTATATATTAAATGTATTTATCTATACACACAGGTAAATTTGGCATGCGATGAAACCTGGGTTCAGATCATGTAAATTGTAAAAAAAAATAAAATAAATAAAATTGTATATTTATATATAAAAACCTACTTCTTAATCTGTTAATTAATCTTTTTATTGTTATATAAAATAAGCACAAATTATTTTGAAGATTTTCTTTTCTCTATATACAGTATCTATACATCACTCATAAATGTACTAAATTGTTGTGGCTAAGCAGTATATTAGTCATGCTACAAATATACTGGGCTATAGTGCTCATACAAGAGATGTTCAAATCTGACCTGGCCTTGCATCCTGATCCCTTTCCCTCCCTCTCTCTCTCTCCCAATTTCCTGTGCTTTCTCAGTAAAAAGTGGCAAAAAGCCCAGAAGGAAATGTACTGGATTGCTTGCATTAAGTATTCACACAGACCTCAATATATACAGCAGAATAACAAACTAAACAAATTGTTTAAAGAAAGTATTGCCAGGTTGGTTGTCAGGGCTTTGCTATGCAGCTGCCAAGGCTTTCTTAGTGTTTTTTAGTGTTTTGTTAAGCAGTTTCTACAGTATTCTGAATTAAAAACAGCTGTATTATATTCTGATGCTTTTATATCAAATGTTCATATTCATATTTGTCATTTGATTTCTGCATAAAGCAGGGATTCCCAAATGTTCAAACCTATTTAACTGATTTGAAAATATTTTTACTTTATTATACTGGTGATTAATTTAACAACCCATATGCTTATTCACAGCTTTCTTGTTGGCGTATATATATATATATATATATATATATATATATACATATGTATTTATTTATTTTATATTGACTGCTTTTATAAAATAATAGCACACTTCTCTAAAACAAGCTGAATGATCTGATGAATCATTATTCATATAAGGTTCATATTTAGTTACACTACGCATCAGAATTTTTAATTTCAAGTTCAAGTTCAGAGCCTTAGCAAGCATCATTAATACTGAACATTGAAGTATACTGGAGCATTAATAAAATCAGCTGAATTAGTTGTAGGCACTTCTGAATACCTCAAAAATAAGTGTCGCAGAAAATCGGCAGGTGAACCAGCCCTTGGGCTATTCCTGTGGAAATCGACCGAATTAATTGGCATCTCTTTTTCGGAAACAGAAAAATATGAAAAAAAAAAAAAATCCATTTGTGATGAACATCTCAGGGCGCTGATAGCAGGCTCTGGCAGTGGGTCTTGTATAATGTGGTGAGACCGGAGCTGGTATGCCTCTCCCATCATACCCCTGGGCGCCCACTCGTTTGCAGAGTCAGCTGGTTTCACTCCACAGCTGGTGGGAACGGGGAGGGTTTGCGAGGGAAGACACACAGGGCACTTTTCTGGGAGAAAGAGCCTGGCAGAGAAGCAAGTAAAGTACCGGAAAACAGCTCAAGAATGTTTTATGATACGCAGAGAGTCCCAACAGGCTGGCTGGATGTTGGGCAGGGTGAGATTACAGAGAGGACGTGTGATTGATGGACTGCTCTCCTAGCGAGCTGGCACTCACGAGTGGGTTAGCCAACCGCTCGTACTGCCACATGTACAGCAACTCACTGCCAGATGCACACACACACTCCCAGGTCATATCTCGCCACCCACACACACACACACACTCTTACCCTCCTGCTTCCGAGGTTTCTGGCAAAGGGAGTCACATACACACAAACACTCACACACTGGAGGGGATGCAGAGGCTCATCTGATTTCACAAGAGCAGCATTCGGAGGAGGTTAGGGTGGCACTGGGGATCAGTTATTTGTTTGGGAATCTAGATGGACGGGTCAGGACATAGTCCATGTTTTTGACTTACTGTAAAGAATCGGTTCTTAATAGTCATTTGTTTGTAAATTGATCAAAATGGTCATGCTGAAAAAAACAAAAACAAACAAACAAAAACAAGCAAAAACAAAAACAAACATTTGTTATCAATAAGTATCAATGAGTTAAACTGGTGGCAATACATATTTCTGAGTGACTAAAAGTGACTGGTTTATAAAAATTTATAAAAATGATTTGTTTATGAATGTAGCTATATCTTGATTCTCAAAAACGTTTTACATTTTTGACTCAATAAAAATAAGTAGTTCAAAACTATTTGTTTGCTAATCAGCCTAGACTGATTGCACTGTTCATTTTTAAATTTACTATAAAGAATCAACTAGTAATCAATTAATGACAATGTACATTTTTTGAACTTACGAAAAATCTGACTTATAAGACTAATTTTTGATTCACTAAAAACAAGCATCTCATAAGATTTCTTTGTTTGCAAACCGAGCTACTCTGCTGCGCTGTGCACCTCTGATTCACTAAAAATAACCGGCTAATAAGAGTCATTGTTCATGAATCAAACTATATTCACATTGTAGAGAAGCAATCGGAGGAGGCCAAGGTGGCACTGGGGATCAGTAACTACACGGCAGGACTCATCTGATTCTGTTTAACCAGACTACCACATACACAAGCTCCAAAAAACTCTTTCCAATTTGGAAATGATAGTCTGGCACGTACATACAAAAAGTACACATTACTTGAACAGATATGAACATCCACGCACCTATATGTGTGCGCGACAGAGCGAATCGTCAACAGACATCTGCGCGAGAGCATCTGTTGGAGTGCGCGTGCATCGCCGCCTGCATGTGCGTGTGTGAAAACGGCTGTGCGCGATGGATCCCGCTCATGCACGTGTGTGTGTGTGTTTGTGTGTGGCTGAGCTTCAAGATTGTGTCGAGGGCGTGTGTAATAAATGTGCCCGAGCGCGAGGGCCCGAAAGATATATCACAGGCGAAGGGAGAGCAGAGAAAGTGCAGTGGGGAGGGAAGGGGGGCAGAGAGCAGGATAGATTGGTGAGGGGAAAAAAAAGAGAGGAGGTTGTTGAGTTGGGGGGGGGGGGTGGCGGGGGGGGGACTGGTTTCTCCTGGGTCCTGCTATGTTTCCCATTATGTAAGCCATGGTCACCGGCAGCATGCCAGCAGGCAAAATAAAAGAGTCTCTCTGGCTTGGCACGGCTCGTATTTTCCTATCCTCGGCGCGGGGTCAGAGAGGGGTCAGGCAGCTGGATGGGGCGCTGGGGGGATTGTGGGGTCTGGGCTGGCCTCCAAAACCCAAAAGGCCCAGGGTTCAAGTACCAGCTGAAAGCAATCAGGGGGAAATCTGGGAGTGCCACAGCTGCTCTGCGCGGTGCTGTTCTGTGGCTCAGCTCTCTCTCACTCGTCTTCCCTCCTTCCTTTTCTTTCTCTCTCTCTCTCTCTCTCTCTCTATCACTCTCAATTGTTTTTCCCCTTGTCTTGCTCTCCCTCAGCCGACACAAAAGGCAAAAACAGCATACTTTTAACATGAAGCCAGCCGTGTGCACATGTATACGCGAGAGTTTGTGCATGTGTGTGTGTGTGAGGTCAAGAGGAAGACAAAATGGAAAAGAAAAATAGCACTACAATCTGCCTAAACCACAGTGAATGGTACACTGTGTATGTCTGACCACCTATTATGTTTGAGGGGTCTGCGTGCTCGCTGTCAGACACTGTAATAACGTTAATGTCTTCTTATGGCTTTCTGATAGACTGCAGAAAACATCCACTACTGTGAATTTAATTATAAAAGTGCGTGTCTGGTCGCTTGTAATGACTGAAGCTCATTAAATCTTAAAATTGTGTGTCACCTTGAGTATATAAATCTTAAATGCAAAATTTCTCAATTTCACTTGGTTCTGATTCATAAGCTCTTGACATTCATTCTGGTGTGTTTCAGTCAGTGTTGGGAAGTAACTAGTTATATGTGATGGAATACATAAATTAATTACAAAATAAACGGCAATGTTGATCCAGGATCATGTCTTACTTGGCAAAATCATGGTGACCATAGTTATACACTGGTTACACACTGATTCTAAAGATTTTTCTTGTTGGTTACGTGAATCACAGTGCTGACTGTCACCAGAATAACCTCCAACTCTAACCTTAAGCATCCATGATAACTGCACAAAAATCTGTGAATTTTAACTTTTCTCAACCGGTTTCAAGTTTGTACTGATCATGTTGTAGTTTTTGATTCATTGTAAAGCAGAAGACTCATTTTGTTACACTGTATGTTTTTTTTTTCTTCACTAAGACGAACTGGCTCATAAGAGTCATTTGTTTGTGAATCAAGCTATACTGGTCATGCTGAACATACTTCATTTACTAAAAAAGACAGACTCATAAGAGCAATTTCTTCCCATTAATTCTTATCAAGTTTAATCCACACGGCTAACTCACATTCCCAAAAGATTTATTTTGCTACGGTGCCAAAGACATATATTCAGTGTCCCAGGAGTGTTACATTTTCATTGCATCTTTCACACTTTTGATGTTTGACCCTGATACAGAAACTGATTTTGCCGAGCTCTACGGCAGAACCTGATTTTGCTGAGTTCGGCGTGTCATCGGCGTGTCACTGGAACAACATTGTGATTAGCCAATCAGATTTGAAGAACCAGTTTATAGTTTTTGTGAAGTTTAGGCTTACAATCAGTGTTTGGTGCTTTTACATCAGTGTCAGTCATCTATAATTTCCTTTGATTTTAGGCATTACTCATGGGTGGGGTTAGGTTTAGGTGTAGAGATATGGTCAAAACTAAAATTTTGGAATAAAATGTTGTTCCAGGGTCAACAAAATATGTTAACCCAGGAACATGCCTATCTCTGCAAAATCAGGCCATGCAAGTTCTACGTGTCCCTGGGATAACATCTTAGTTTGAAGATTTGAAAAACCAGTTTATAGTTTTTGTGAAGTTTAGGCTTACTATCAGTGTTTGGTGCTTGTACATCAGTGTCAGTCATCTATCATTTCCTCTGATTTTAGGCATTACTCATGGGTAGGGTTAGGTTTAGGTGTAGAGATAATTTTGGAATAAAATGTTGTGTCAGGGTCAACTAAATATGTTAACCCAGGAACACGTTGAACTCAGCAAAATCAGGACGTGCTGCTGACACGGACTATTTGCTATTTGAACTTAAAAAACTATTAAAAACCTTTATTTTTTTAACATCACTTGCTGTTTGGTTTACCTACTAACACCCAACATTACAGTGATTTGGCAATCTGCAGCAATAAAACCCCTGTCAGTCTGAAAGTACCTTTAGAGGGGTCGTGAGCCCTCTACTTAGTCTGACTAAGCATTTACCCAGACGTGACCTCTCTGCTGGCCAACTGGGGTCAATTACATGCCCACCCTCTCACAAACACCTCTCACTCATCATTAACTCACACTCAGCGTTAAGAGGTTGACAGTGACCGATGTATAAACCTTGGGGTTGCCTTGACCTCTAAAAAAGCGCAGCACCGTTAATCCATTTGCAGGACAGGAGAGCTGTGACCCGACACAGAAAGTGACCACAGCAGCGCTGAGCGGAGCGAAAGTGAGGGGGCCATGACAGAATTCACATGTAATGAATCCCAAAGCGTACACACGTAGTAATTTAGCGGAGACAGACGCGAGCTTGAACAAGCGGCCAGGCAGACTGAATCTTCCTATATACATGAAGAGAGAAACCACAGTTTTTAAGGATTATGCGCAATTCCCAATACTAATACTAATAATGCAGATTGATGAAATAACAATACACCACAATTCACATACCATACACACATTTTAGCCTGATAGGGCTGTACACTTACAATAGTGCATACTCCACACAACTATATATACAAACTAAATTAAACTTTGTAGAAAGACCTGGAGAAAAATCTCATGAACACATAATTCACAGATATTTAGTAATATCTATTAATAAAATGAATGGAAAGAACAATCAGATAGGATTATAAATTTTATAGAAGAATGTCAAAGTTTCGTTCTTGATAGGTTTAGGGACAATTTAAATGAATTGTGTGCCTTGTTGCAGTGTTTCTATGGATTTATGAATTAATCATCAAACCCAAAATACAATTTTAATGATTTAATACTCAAGATTCAACATCTGAGCGCTAAAACTGACTAGTCAGTGAACTAGTTAAATAATCAGTAAAGTAAGCCTATATAATTAGATTCGTTTCAGTTTACCTGATCACATGTGTTTCTTATAGGGTGTTTATATAAGATATGTCCTTGAATTCAAACATCTGGATGGAGCACAATGAAACAAAACAGAATGCAAAGGTTCTGGCATATGCTTTTAAAAGTTGAATGGGTTTTACCTTGATAGGCTGTCTTAAAAATGTAATGCTTTTGGCATGAGATGCAATGCAATAGCCAATGATTAGAAGAGTGCAGAAATTGTATTTATAATCATTGTTACGATCTATTTGTTTATTAGCTGGAAATCGATTTCAAACAAAATGTTGTTCATTATCACTTTTTCTATTTATCTAATCTTAAAAAACAAACAAAAAACAACAACAACACTTTTCAGCTTTCAAAGTATTCAATATCGATGATAAGATTATTCTTGAGCATAAACCATGTGTCACTAAAGACCGAAAATGTAGCTTTGGCACCACAAGAATGAATGACATTTAAATAGAAAATATAATTTTTTTAAATGTCATCTTTCACAACATTTCTGTTGACTCTCTCTCTCTCTCTCTCTCTCTCACTAGACCGAGGGGAGAGGATGGTATGCGTAAGGAAGATGGGAATGAGACAGTAAAAGACAGACAAGCGATATTCTAGTTATCAAGGGGATGAGAGAGTGGGGTAGAAAAAACAAAGGAAGTCATATAGACAGAGCCAGATAGAAGCAGACACAAAGGGCTGAGGTGACACACATACACACTGTCTACATTCCCAGTATATCTACGTGTGTGTGTGTGTGTGTGTGTGTGTGTGTGTGTGTGTGTGTGAACGTGTCAGGCTGGTAACAATGCGGGCCAGGCTGAAGCAGGAAGTGTGTTGGGGATAAGGCAGCCATGTGGCAGGATGTTATGGATTTCTAATTAGAGCAATTCATCTGTCAGCAACGCTAAGCTTTCACTGGCTGCCCGAGCAGACCCTCGACACTCCTGCACTGACCACACGCTCCACAGCTGCTGCTACACCTATCACAGCCTGTGACTAATACAGTCAATCAGTGTGCAAATTACATAACCCCTTTCAGGAGGGTCTACTTTCTGCTGTCTTTTTGGGGCACGGTCTATTGAGGTTCATCTAGTACAACCAAAGTCGTACCACAGTTAGCCAAACATCAACTTTAAGACTTTCAAGAGCAAATCAGATAAACACTTGTACCACTTTCATGCAAAAGTGTTGTTTTACTTGCCACTTGAAGTCCAGCTTAAACATCTAACTGCACTGAAATCAAAAGTAAAAATTTTCAAAACATTTAAGAATCTCTTTCATCTATTGAAAACAAAAGAAGATGGCTACCAGCTACTGTCTGGTTACCAGCATTCTACAGAATATCTTCTTTTATGTGTCACTGAAGAAAGAAAGGCTTGGAACAATATGAGCAAATGATGACAAAAAATGTTCATTTTTGGGTGAACTATTCCTTTAAATGTATGACTGGTGACAGTAAAGACATTAATAATGTAATAAAAGGTTTCTGTATCAGAAACTGGAGTAAAGTCTACTGAAAGGCGTGAGGGGGAGTTGGGTGTTCAAGCTGTAATTAAATGGGTAAGAGCCCACCGAACCCCTTCATGAGTCATTGCCTTCACTGTGATCATTACATACACAAATGTAAACTTATAACGCACTGCGTGTAAAGCTTTGTGTTTCTCATGTTCTAGCTCACTCCGCTTGAGTTAAACAGGCTCTGACAGGTATTGTTCCTCACACACACATTGTTTTTACATTCATCCAATGCTTGAATGGCATTTTAATCAAACGTCGTGTTGTTGGAACTCAAAGCAGTGAATGTGTTTGCTGTAATCATTCACTTATCGATCAATGTCACGTACTGATTTCATTACGGCTCTCTCTCTTTTTCTGGAGCTGACCGAGGAGCTTCCATTACAAAACACTCTCTTACACTGCCAAACAGCATGCCAAGCTATTGTATTACACCAGGGATACTGGATCATTCAGATCTATAAAAGTAGACAATCATATCAAACTCATGAAAAATTGATCTGGGATGTTTGTGATTGTATACAAGGATACTTGCATGTGTATACTGGTTTCTCTGAGTAGTTTATGATAAATAAATAAATACAATTTCGGTTCCAATTTTCATTATTAACAAATCATTAACCATGACTTTTGTCTCGATAAACTCCTAATTTGCTGTTTATTAATAGTTAGCAAGGTAGTTGTTAAGTTTAGGTATTGGATTTGATATGTAATATGTGCATGCAGAATATGTGCTTCATAAGTAATAATAAACAAGCAACTAGTTTATAGTGAGAATTGATCACTATACTAAAGTGCTAACAAAGAATAAAATGGAATGAATGAATGAAATAAATAAATGAATAAACAGTATTTCTGTCCAGTAAAAATATAAACAAACCTGTATATATATATATATATTGTCACGGAACGAGCCAACGACGCGACACAGTGGGTGTGGCGACAGCCTCGGAGAGGCGATTTTTATTAAATAAAACATACAGAAAGG
>JAUMHG010000059.1:10062709-10081248 GCA_032359395.1 Enteromius anoplus
CCTCCACTCTTGTTCTTCTGAACAAAACTTGTTTTTCTTACCCCACTATCAGATATTTTTTAAGTTAAATGGCCAGCTTTGGAATGTCAGTGTCAGTAAGTAAATGAACAATATGCATTTTTTTGTGCATGATTCACACCAAACTATCGCATTTATTTGTCAACAAAAGGCATGTAAAATGCATCTTCAGATCAAGCCCAATGCATTATGGATGATGAAGTTTTTCTCCTTATTTATTTATAGCCGCAGTCTTTTCTCCTAGTCATATGTCTAACAACATTTTTAAAGAAAAATCAAATTTTACTGGTAGTGAATTGCCCCTTTAAAACATTGTCAGTTAAAGTCATGCATTTTCACAAACCAGAGACAAGTATTTAAAAAGAATATAGTTTTTTGCTGTGTGTGACAGAGATACGTCTGAGTCATTAAAGCCCAAAATCCTGTAGTCCAACCGTCCAAATAGGCGGTTTCTTAAGCAGTCCGGATCGACTTCACACTGTTTTGGTGCACTTAATAGCCGAGGCCTTTTGGAAGACCCCATCCAATTACCATTCAGACGACCTCAGCTCAGCAAGATGGCCGTCAGCCTACACCTGAACTTAAGTGACACGCGCAGATGCACAGGGAGGCTTTAAACTTGGCCCTGTTTAGTAGGAAGGAATCTAAAGGAGCACAAAGAGGAGGAGAAGCAGAGGAGGGGAGGGGTGGGGTAATCTTTCCTATGGGTGCTGTGCGATCCAGCCTGTATGACAGCCGAAAATGTGGAAAGCATTACGGAAGTGACAGAGTCGGGACATAGATACAAACAAACACATAAATCCCCATAGACTGACACACAGACACTCCGCCAGACTAACAGGCACCCCTGTGCCCTAACTCCAATTTTTCTCTCTCTCTTCACTGTGTTCTGAAACCTAGTGAGATGCCTACACAATGTTGTAAATTTGTAGCGGATGTTTCAAAAGCCATGGTATTTCATTATACTATGGTCAAATTCTAATGTAGGCAAACATAATACCACAAAAAAATGACTACAGAAGAATTGTACTTCAAATAAATGCTATTTTTTGGACTTCCTATTCTTTAAAGAATCTTGAAAAAGAAAAAAGCATCACATTTTCTACAAAAATACTGTGTTAAGCAGCACAATTGTTTTCAACATTGATAGGAAAATGTTTTTTGACCACAAAATCGGCATATTAGTATGATTTCTGAAGATTAAACAACTATAAAGACTGGAGTAACTGGAGATTTGCCTCGCAGGAATAAATTGTTTTTAAAAAAAACTATATTTACAGTGATTTTGCTCATATAAATTCAGCCTCTGTGAGCACAAGATTCACCAACTTTCACTAGAAGTCCCTCCGACCCCAAAGGTTTGATCAATTGCTAATGTATATTTATATTTGTAATATAACATGTAATTATATATAACATTGAATTTATTTAGTTATGATGCTGACTTAAAAGACAGCTCCCTTTAAAGGCAGCTCATTTATATATATGCAACTTTCCCAGTTTCTCTTATGATCACTGCTGGGTTATCAGTCTGTGAGATCTTCTCTCTGTTGTTCTGTTCTCTCTGTGGTGAGATCTTTCCTACTCTCTCACCCTCTAGGTGGGGGCTTCTGGCCTTGCTCTTGGTCAGGGGCCCAAAGAGACACAGAGAAAGTATTTGCCCCATCACCAGTCCCCTGCCCCTCTCCTCCTCTCGCTGTGCCTTGGCCGCTCTATAAAGGTTAGCGAGGGCTTGGTGTGGGTGTTGTGTCTTATGGTGAATTATGGGTACTGCAGCCAGGGGACCCCAGAAAGAGCAAGATGGGTGTGCAGCTGGAAGCAGGATGAAAGGGAAGGAGAGAGTGAGGGGAGGAGAGAGAGAGGGCAATTCGAAGGTTCATAATGCCAAGTGCTGATGTGTTTGTTTTCCATCACTGCTGTTCCGGGCAATGAGGAGGGGAAAAAAATAACATGAAAAACAAATAACGGATGTGATTTATGACATACTGTACGTTCATGAGCAAAAGAAGGGCAATAACTTCACTATGAAAATGGGCTGAGTTATCACATAACAACCCACTGGGAGGATTGCTATTTTGATTGACTATTTATCATATAATGCAGAGTTCTGGGCTGCTATTCAGTATGCTGCACTTTTTTATTATTCACATTTGGTTTTAAGCTTAAAAAACAGTTAATGACTGGTGGGCATATGTAACACTGTTACAAGAGAGCATATGAGTGAGAATGCAAATGCATTTTATTTTCATTCATTTATTTTTTTTAAACCAGTTTAGATAGACAAAGATAGATAATAAAAAAATATATCTTTACCTCCAAACACTTAATTGATGCAGTGGGTTAATCATAATATATAATGTTAATGTAGAACTGTTATAAATAGATATAATAAAAAAATAACTAAATGTTTAAAAAGGGATTTGGACAAAATTAATCGGACAGATTTAATGTGGTCAGGATCAGACTTGCACAGAAAACAAGTTTTAAGTTTTATCCTTTATAAACTTTGCCATGTCTATTTATATTCACATACTAAATATAATAAATGTCAAAGTACACACATTTAGATTTAAAGTATTACTACTACTGGTACAAAAAATCTGTAAGATTAAAAATATATAAAATTTGTTATTCGTTTTTTGTACCAATTTGCATCTTCACACTGTAAGTACTGTGCTCATCGTAAGAAAATGTAAAATGTCTTAAGGTAAAAACACTAGTTGTCTGTGCATAAGCATCACATGGTTTACAGACATTAATTTGTTACATGTTATAGTCAGACACAGCAGTGTGTCAGGCATTTTCGCTGCGCTGTGCAAGTCTGAAAAAGCAGCTAGTGGAAGCGACGGAGTAGTGAAGAGATGACCGGAGAAAGGAAAAGAGTAGTGATATACAGACAGTGCCTTACCCAGACACATACAAACTCACCCTAGGGCTGACCTGCAGCTCATCTTATGAATGGAAAGAAACTGTTTCCTAAATAAGAAGCTTTTGAAAGCATGAGTAACGCCAATAATACAATCACTCCTCCTTCCAGACCTACTACAAGAGGAAGGGAAAAGGTAACAAATGAAAGAAAAGGGACAAGAGAAAGAAAAGAGAGAGAACAAGAGAGGTTTATTTTATTAGCCCTTAATAAATATCTGACAGGTTTCCTGAGGAAATATTGCAGATCACATGTAAAATAGTTTAAGACTGATGTCAACTGCAGCAACATATGAAATCTATTACTGCGAAGCCGCAGCAGGCACAGAGTGAGAGAGAAAGAGCTGTGCTGAAAGTCATGGCGAAAAAAAAAAAAATCTCATGGCCTTTCCAAATTCTTCGAGAGGTAAAAAAGTCAGCCAAGACACAAAATCAGAGAAGAAAAAAAAATAAGAAGGGAAAAAAGAACAGAAATGCACACATACACACACACAAATGCTGAGTTCCACATCCTGTTGGGGTTGAGGCCAATGCTGTGGAGAGTGCCCAGACTCTGCTGCCAGCTCCGGGGAAGGATGGAAGATGGAGAGCCGACTGGGACTAGGGGAGCGGGGGGTTAAAGTGCCCGGAGAACAATACCAGCTGCAGGGAGGCAGGGGGAGGAAGTGAACCCTCCTCCTCATCCTGAAGAACCAGAAACTGCAATCAGCCTCCTCATAGCCAGCTCATCCTGCTGGCATCCTCCTCACATCTGGGCCAGAGGGCAGCATGGTGGACTATTCATCTAACAGACTAGTTTAGCTGGACCAAAAAAAAAGTATCTATCTTTTTGTAAAAAAAAAAAAAAAAAAGTTCAGATAATAATGCCATGATTTTCAACATGGTTTTTGACATCTACTTGAAGATCTAGCTACGTTATGCACAGAGATTCTTGAGTTTATTACACGTTTCCTTTTCATCACAATCAGCATCACGAAAGCCAATAGGCTGTAATAATCCAAATGGTCTAGATGTAATCTGGTTAATTAACAGCATGGCTCTTGACTACAGCAAATGTTCAGGCAGATTCAAGTGGTCAAAAGGACAAAAGCAACCCACACTAGCGTGCACACACAAAGTCTTGGTTCCTTGTTTTGCATGGCAAGAGGAACTAACTCTGCCCTACTGGTGCCAGTATGTCTCAGTGTGGCAGCCATCTTTACACTCTGTTTCTGCTTGGAGCGAAACCACAGGCCAGTACCCACAAACCAACCAGCCCTGGACTAATAACCATTGAAGAACACACACACACTCAACATCGAACCACCACACATACCAAAGAGCGAGGTAGCGCCATGGAAAATGAGAAGTAGTGAGGTTTCTGCTTTTTCTGCAGTATTTCCTACTTTTTTATCATCACTTCATATGAGGGCACGCAGAGTTCAGCTGGGGCACTGTAGGGTAGTGGGCGGGGAACTTCAGATATGAGCCAGCCACATGCACACACACTGCAGAAGTGATGATTTCACTAAACGGTCTAAGTGTCAGCATGTCGACCTTGCAACTGATAAGCCTCTTGTACTTGCGAATGCCAAGTATGTGTTTGTTTGTGTGTGTGCTATAATCAAAGTAGAAAGGGTACAGCGTATGTGAGATCTGTATAGATGCAATGCAGACGGGTGCAAAACATTTTGTGGGTCCTGATTAAAAAGGGGACTGACCCAGCACAAGAGACTGACAGGGAGAATGGTGCCAGAGCCCAAACAGGCCCTTATATGGAGTCCTTGGGTTGTTTTCTCTCCTCCTTCAATCCCCTGTGCTAGTAACCATTGCACGTTTCGAGGGGAAAAGATGATCCTTCCAAGACCTCCTATTAACATATTTGTAGGACTATTTGCTGGCAATCTTGTGGTCAGTACAGCCACTAGACAGGGTCATATGCATTCTTTATTCAAGTCTACCAAATTGCTTCACCTTCCGTGACCAGATTCTACCCTCAGAGGAAGACAACAATGAATGAGAAGATTTGAATCCTTTTGAACTTTAGTATGTAAAAACATATAGAGATGTGCAAAACTATACATTTCATAGTAATCCTGAATAACTACACAACTACTACCAAAAATTAGGCAGATTAGCACTCTTGTGTTCAAAAGGGGGGTGCAAGAGCTTGTCACTGAGGAATTACCCTGAACTTTGTACCCTATCTACCCCTAAAAAGTGCATAAAGGAGGAAGTATTGTGAACATTTTACGGGTAAATAAGATACAAAGATGTCCCTTTAATGGTCTTTCCCCTGTGATCAGCTCTTTTACCTTGAAAGCTAACTTTTATTTTTAGGTGGAGTGGCATGGGATAAAACAGACTAAACCATCAGTTATTAAAAACTGGAAGCAATTTGGTCAAAGACATATTGTTTATGGATGTAAGTACAGTGGGAGAACTTAAAGATACAACTATTCTAAAAATAGTAGTAGAACATTTCTGTCAAAACTGTCTTTGATAGAGGTGTCCAATTTTGCAAAGCTTAGCTCCAACACTTATTAAACACTCATAAACTATTTTGCAAGATATTGGCCTTCCAGCAGCAAGACTGGACACCCCAGGTCTAAAAATATCAAAACTACTAAAAAGAGATATCTAAATCAATGCCACTATTTAATTGTCAATTGTTGGAAAAATAATCGTCGATGCCCATACAAGAATGTCAATCCTCGCCCTTCTCCAAACAAGCCCAAACACGATAAACTGCCGTGTGGATTTTGTGGGTAGTGCTGTGAGTGTTTGAGGACTGATCTCTTCCAGACTTTAACCGAATCACATTGTATGGGAAAGAGTTCTTCCACACCCCATTTATCTCTGGGCAAAGGCCTAAGGTAGAGCCCTGAGGAACCCCGGTGAGCCCTGCAGCCCAGCCTCCCTTCATCCCCTCAAGTTCCATGAGCACAGCGCCATGTTGCTCTTGGCAGAACCCTGCAGGCTGTCCCTGCGTGCCTGAAAACCAGCACTCCCCCCTCCGTCCCCTCGGCCAAGGCGCACATTTCTCACATTTTCTTGTGCTCTCAGTGAACAGCACACTTGGAGTGCGTTAGCCGGCTTCGCACTGACAAACCGAGGGTTGGGACGGATGTGTCCATTTTCACTTGTATCCTTTCCCTCTGCGGTGGTTTACAAATCTTACGCTTTGACTGACACGTGGCTGCAACCGACAGGTGTGTTTTTTGATGTCTCAATCAAGGAGTGATCAGAGAGCTGGAGCAGATGAAGAGGAAATAGTAAAGTTGTCTCAAAGTCAACTTGCTGCTCCTGGTCTGGTAAAGATACTAAAGATACAAGTTTACACAAAATCGTACTGACGCACAACAGTAACATTCTTCTAACAGCAATATAAGTCAGCATGTCAAAGTTTATGTGAAGTAAAAAAGAAAAAAGCGTGTTTGTATTACGTCTGTTTGTGTGTTCATTAAACGGGACTCAAGGCGACCAGAAATCAGACCCCCGTTTGTTTCCAACAAGAGAGGATGGACGTTTAACCCTGGTCCCACACACCGGGATCTTTGGCAGGAGCGGAAGATTTATATTTATTATTTAATCTCTCCTTTTCCCCTAAACCTTAATTTAAACTTTATTCCCTCTGTGAGTTTTGGGTTTGGGCATTTATACATAAATGAAGCTTCTTAGCAAAAAAAGGATGAGGAGAGACAGAGAAAATGAGGAGAGGAGAGAAGGAAAAAAACTGAGAAAAAGCACGGTTTGTCTCCTGGGTGCCCTTCTTGCCATCCCATTTCCTATGCATCTGGTCTGTGTTTGTGCGCAAGAGAAGAGGGGGAGAGAGGGAGGGAGGGCCGTCTGGGGCCGATTAATAACCAGTGATTTATAGGAACTTTTATAGAATAATACAATAAAAATGTGTGTGTACGTGGTGTGTGTGTATGTGAGTTCACCCGTGCATGTGCGACCGTGTGTATGTTTGTGTGTGTGTGTGCACGAGCAAGAGGCAGCAAGCACACAATGGTTTTCTAATTCTGGGGAATCAAAAACAAATTATCAAGAAAAAAACAGACCCAGCTCAGGGTAAATTGGGCACAGATGGACAAAGAGAAGCAGGAAATCAAGAGAGGGAGAGAGAACAAGAGTTTGAGTGAGAGAAAGATGTGAATAAGAGGAGGACAGTGGGGTACCACAGAGCATGGATGTGAAGGAGAGGATAAAGGGGAGGTGGGACAGGGTAAGGAGGAGGTGAGCGAGAGGACAAGGGCACAGTGGGGAGATGAGGAGGAAGAGAGAGGGATTGTGGGAGGAGAGTGATCAGGGTTCCCATGCCCTTTGAAGAGGAAATGGGCTTCGGAGGGGCCAGACTGCATGTGTGAATAAAGAAGGGTGTAAGGGTGAATTGACAGTGGTATGTGTTTTATAAGTACTAATAAACAGCCAATTTGCTAGTAATATTTCTGCTGTACAAAAAGTGGGATGAATTACACACTTAATGTTCACAAATGTTTAGTGACAGTTAGTTCCCCCCAAATGTAAAATTCGGTCATTAATTACTCTCCCTCATGTTGTTCCAAAAACCTGTGAAGACCTTCGTTCATCTTCAGAACACTAATTAAAATAAAATCGGAGGGCTGTCTGACCGAGGTTCCCAGGTCCAGAAACATTATGTTAGTGCATACATCGGTAAAACAGTCCATGTGACATCAGTGGCTCACCTTCAGTTTTGTGAGATACCAAGAATAAGTTTTTTTGGCACAAAGAAAACAAAAAAATTATTTAAAACAATTTTAATTTGTGTTCTGAAGATGAACGAACGTTTTACAGGTTTGGAACGACATGAGGGTGAGGAATTAATGACAGGATTTTTATTTTGATTGATGACTTGATCACTTGTCATTTTATCACACACACATGTGCTTCTGATTTAAATCCATCTCTCACTGCATTTGACACTTAGGGTATATAAGAACCCATTAAACATAAGCAGTGTTCACGAGCAGAGGTTTGGTTAGGGAAAACACTGACAACCAATTAGAGCGTCTGAGTTATGAGAGGTTCAGGGCTCTGGATTCTGGGAAAAAAGAGGCAGGTACAGCTGCAGCATGAGAGGAAGTTCTGCTTGTGTCCTGTCAAGCGGGAGGTTAACTCTAGCCCAGAGAAGCCCACAGAGGGCCTGTGATAAGCAAATAGCAATATGAATGACTTCCTGTGATGAGGGTCTGGACTGTGGCATCTGTCAGAGAGGATCTGCCGCCTTTGTACATGGAGCACAGACCACCGCAGCCCACTCGGCATACATTCACACGCACACGCAGCCCTACCCAGAAACTCCCTGGCGACACTGATCTGAATAACATGCATTAGATCTCACAGAGCTGGCCCCTGGGCACTGCCACCCACATAAACAGTCCTGCTGTCTCCCAGCATGCTTCACTCCCACAGCCAGGAGGAGGGGAGGGGGGCGTTGATATTGGCAGCAGCTCTATGATGGCCCCACACTGGAAACTTCATCAGTGAATCATGCTCAGCTCCACCGTGCACAAAGAGAAAGGATAGCAATGAACTTCCTCCCTATCTCTCTTTCACAAACACAACACGCACACACAGACAGACACACACAATCTGGTGTCCTTCGCATCAAAGTTCGCACTAAGAAAAACGAAAAAAAAAAAAAATCTTATGGGGAAAAAAAGTTCTGCCACAACAACAACAAAAAATACCCCTGCTTACTCACTCTAGTACTCTCAAGTTCTCTCTTTCTCACACTCTGATATTCTCAACAGTAAGAAGAGGCCCAGTGAATGCTGACACAACGAAAATCATCACGTCTGAAGATGGAAACCAATACAGCATGCATGAACGGAAAAAAACCCCTAAATGTCGCTGATATGTAAGAGATTGTTTATCCAAAAATTAACACTTTCATTATTTACTAACGTGTTATGAAAACTGAAAAAAAAAACACCCTTAAAGAATCATAAAAGTGTTTATATTCACAGTCTTCTGAAGTGGTTTGTGCTAGAAAAAATATGTTTCTTAGTCTTGACATCCACTCAAGTGGACTTTGTCAAGCTCATGAGAAAAATCATTCTTTTGAATCAGATATTTCCAAGGAATCACCTTATCTGGTTTGCAAAACCGGTATGGAATGATTCATTTATGAATTTGACTTAACCGTTTCTTGACTTAAGATCCAGTTGATGCACTGAATAACTGTTCACTGGAAGGGTTAAATATCTGTAAACAATCACTAAATGTTCTGTCTGTTCATCACACAAACTGACACGTGCCTTTTAAAAGACTTGGAACAGAATGCTTAAAAGCATGATGAAATGGAAGAAGCTTCTATTCTGCACTGTGACATACATCCAAATGTAACACAAAAATAAACCAAACTGAAGGGCAGTACTTGGATTACCTGTTGATTTTTGATTAAACAAATACTGCATGCATCACCAGAGAGAAGTCATTTATTTTAACAGGAAGACTGTCTGATAGTCTGATTAAAAAAATCGCCACTGACATTTTATGCCAACTTAAAGTCAAATGAACCAACTATGATGGTTAAATTTGAAGCTCCAGTTCTATTCACGGTAATTGCACATGGAAAAATGAAAAGAACAAACTACAAAACAGTCTTTATTCTTTTGCTTGAAAGGGGCAAGTGAACAAAGAGATAATAAAACTGCTTGATTTCTTCATATGAATCAGAATAAACAAAAATATGACTAAAATATTGACAATATTTCAGGGAAGAGATCTGAGTTAAATATGAAACTTTGCCCAAACGTTGCACGGGGCACAGCAGAGCGAACATGCTTCCTGCCAATCTATAAATACAAATGTGAGCTGAGAATGCAGTTTCTCACGGTTGTATTCTGAGCTAAGTGTTTACAGCACAAGCTAGGCTGCAAACTTGTGTGTATATGTGTGAGTGGCTGGAGGCAGGTAGCTGGGTGCTGTGTGGTACGTGTTTAAAGACGGGCGCGTACGTGCCGACCTGCCCGTGTTGGAGTGTGTGAGTCTGCTGGTGCGGTTGGCCTCATACGTATGTGACCGCAGAACATCATACGACTCTGAGAGAGAGAGAGAGAAAGAGCGAGAAATAGAAAGACAGAATGAGAAAAAGAACGCGAGAAACAGCGAAAACAGCAGCTCAGGATCCGGCGTGTGGCGCACAATTCAGCGTGGGTACAACATGCAGCCCAGAAACCCACACAGGTTTCACTTCTGCCTGCTGTGGCAGCAAGTTCACACTTCACACACCGGGTGAAAAGTTCACACGGAGGTCAGGGCACAGCCTTGCACAAACACGAATGACTAAATTGTGTCACACTCAGAAAGAAACCTTATTTGACGCATTTGAATTGTACATGTATACACTTTAATTTCTCACCGGGAAACAGTTTCTGCGGGTTGCCTTACATGAACTGGATTGGCTGAAATGGAGCTAAACTGTGGGCCTGCTGAGACATAGGGAAAAAGAGACTTCCAGTGTAAATGATTGGGAACAGAAGCCATCGATTAAAACAGTGATAAGACATGGCATTTTTTTTTTTTTTTATTAAATGTGTATGCGTGGCATTTTACAGAGGGGGGAAAAAAACCAAACAACCACTTTGGTGGGCCAGAGAGGAAAAGGTTCATATCAAGAATCTACCATTTAAATGTTATTGCTGTGTGTGTGTCAGAGCGGCGCTCAGAGCGAGAGCAGCAGAAGGCAGCTGGGTTTGAGGGTGAGGGGGTTGAGCCTTTCTCATGGCCTCTCGGCCTGCGCTGGCCTTTAATTCAGTCGCGCTATTGGTCGGAGAAGCTCAGTGACACAGCCACCACCACACACCCGAGACAGCAGCCACACAGGCATTCAGGCACGCTGGAGGATAGAAAGTGAGGGAGAGAGAGAGAGCAAGATGTTGAGTGTCAGTGTACAGTGTTAAATGAAAGTGTCAGAAACGTATGCACCAGTGACTTAGCCAGCCAGCAGAGCGATGAAGCATGGAGGTCCACCGCGGAGAACGGACACAGAGCCAGGCTGTTCTGCTAAAGGAAGAGTCTGCCCCCTGCTGGTAGAGCTAAGGCCATGTTCTGAGCTCATTCATGCAACTTTAAATGTTTTTGAATCTTGTATGTACTGAAGTTTGCATTGCAATATTATATAGTCGTAAATACTTGAGCATGAATTTGAAGTTTCTGCATAGATTGCTTAAAATTCGCTAGAACGATTAATAGCCTGATAACTATTACTGATGGTGCCAGCATGACCTATTAACAAACGTGGCAGCTTCAAAATCTACCAACAGCTTAGAAGAATTCTAAAGAATCATCATATCAGGTATAACATAATAAAAATGAGTTAAATTAGTTCCTTATCACTCAAAGCAGATTTATGGACATGAATAGCGCCTTTGCTTATAGAATAGTAAACATTATGAAATTAACTGAATTCTACTATTCATACTTTTTATATATAAATACATTATTTATATGCTGTCACTAATTAATAATAATAATAATAATACTGTATGATTAACAATTAGTCAGTTTTCCTAAATAAACCCAGTAATAAAAATGTATTTTCATATTTCCACACGAAGCAATGAATTGAGTTTTTAATTTGAAAACCTATTTTCCCCCAACCCAATAACCTATAACATGCCCACTCTAAAATGCAACTTTGGAAAATATAAAATAACCTAACTGCTGGGTTTTTTTAACCCAAAAAGTAGGTTAGTCCATATTTGACCCAAAGATGGGTTGAAACAACCCAGCATTTTCAACCAGTACAAATGTATTATTGTAATCTTTCACCTTCTTTCCTATCTAAACTATAGTCCACTGTTCTGAAAATAAAGCCAAAAAAACACACTTAAAAAATGTAAAGCGTAATGAAAATAAAAGTATGTTATAAAAATTGCCCTAATAACTCAATGTAAAATGATAAATAAGTGTGCTTCTCCGAGTAGTATATCTTGAGTCTGATGTAAGGAAGCAGAGTCTCTGGGTGCTGTTTGAGCTCTGTTTAACGATCAGACCACCCTCACGTTCCCCATCAGTGTCAGGCTTTCTTTATATAAACCAGAGAGAAGAAGTGGGCATTGAACATTTGCCAAAGCAGTGAAGCTTTACAAGACAGTAGTCAGGTGCGCTGGCGGTCCAGAAATGACTAATAGCGGCTACAGTGAATGTGGCCCTCACATATAAATACAGGTTTTTAATGGCTGAGACCCAGAACAGTTGATTACAGTATGGTAAGTGCTCTGGCTGGGTACAGTAGCACCTACTCATCACTCATAAATCACCTCAAGTACTAACAAAGAGATAAGAGTGTTTCTCCATATTATACACTCACAAGTGGGCTGTATACATAAGCCCATTGTTAATAATGAGCTGCATGGATGTTTATCAAACGAATCACCTCCTAATTCATATAATGGGATTCTTTCAGCCCAACAAAATTCTGTTGTACATATGTGACCAGACCACAAAACTTAAGAAGCACAGGTATATTTGTTGCAATAGCCAATAATAGCCTACATTGTATGGGTCAAAATCATACATGATATTTGGTCAATTTCCTACTGTAAATATCAAAGCATAATTTTTGATTATTAATATTACTAAGAACTCCATTTATTTTTATGCACCCTCAGACTCCAGATTTTAAAATAGTTGCATCTCAGACAAATATTGTCCTGAGCAAACCACGCATAAATGCTTATTTATTCAGCTTTTATACGATGCATAAATCTCAATTCCACAAAAATGTCTCTTTGACTGGTTTTATCACCCACAGTCACATATGCACAAATATACCTCATCATATGAACAAACTGTTAACTCAAAAGCCTAAATAAAGTGATGCAAGTTTTATAATGTTACGTTACAGTAACGAAAAACGACTGGCGGTTAAATGAGAGAGTCATTAGAATACTGTGAAAGTAAACTACTGTGAAAGATTGAAACATCGGAGTGTGATTCAAAGTTAATTCTAAGTGTTTGTCATTAATTCTTTTGTTTAAAGAACCGATTTATAAGTTATTTGTGAGTGAATTGGACGTCACGGCGCGTGCCGTTTCTTCTTGCGTGCAAAAAAACACTCGCGCGCTCTAATGAGATAATCTCTGACGAAACCGCAAACGCTTTTCTTGACGAATTTAATACAATCCTAATCGCAGCCTTTTATGAGAAGCATCTAAGAAGACATCGCATAAAAGTAAATTCCCCCAGCAGAGCTCAAAGCCGTTACAACGTGAGAAAAGGACGGCCGCCACACGACACGCCGTCTCAACGGTCTGAATGAAGCACGCACGTCATCCCACTGCCCTTTCTAAGAAAACTCACTCAACATAGCTGAGGACACCACACACCTCAAAAAGCATACCGGCTTTGTTCTACCCGAGCCGTTCCCACACGGGGGCTGCGTGCGCTCGTGTGTGCGCATGTGGCGAGTGCTGACGAGCAGCGGTAACCAAGGCAACAGAGCGACGATAACTCCCTGCCCACCGATACCCATCTCTCTTGCTTTCACCTCTAGCAGTTGGAGTGAGTCATGATGATGCATTCACTGCTTCCTGTGCAGAAACACTTTCTGACCTACACCAGGCCCGGCTCCATACAGGAGATGAAGGGTGCGCTAAGTGATATTCAGGGGCCCGGGGGTTCGAGTGAGGGGGCTAGGGAAGTCTATATATTATTATATAAATATATAAATAATAAATAATCTAGTTCAATTAGAAAAACATTTACAACAATTCTAAGCTGAGAGCATCTGCTCTACAAAAGAATTGCCAGGTGACAAACTAGCCCAGTGGCTAGTGCAAAACAAAGTATAATGACCATATGCCAAATACCAAAACTCATTTCCATTCCTAAAATATATATTGTCACTACAATATATATACAGTCACGCAGAGGCTTCCTGCCAGTGGTCCTCCTTCACAAAACTTAACATCCAGCACAGTTTTATGGTAAAAAGAAACATATTTTCATAAAAACATTTTAGTGAAATTTCATTAATATTAAATATTTCAAGCTTTGAACCCATGGGAGGGGTCTTTCAATTTAAAAGAAGCCCAAATGAGTCTTTGCAGTCGATTTAACTGATCACGAGAGGAGAGTAAGGAGCAGTGGTATAGTGGTGCATGGAAAAGTGGATATACTTTTAATTGACAGTATGTCCCCATTTTTTTACGCCTTATGTTAAAATTAGTAACAGTGATTTAATTCACCCCAAAACGGGCAAGCGGGCAACTGCATTATTTTCACTTATCGTCTGCTACTTGTCTCGTCTGCTGCTATTAGCCACAAAAGAAAAAAAATGCAATAAATAATGAATTTTTTTTTCCAGATTTAAAAACATCTGATCGAAAAAAAACTGCTTCTTTTCATTTTATAATGACTGACTATTAGCTATTTTTATTTTACCACTTAAGTTGCGCCCCTGAAGAGGCAGTATCTGTGTCACTCCCGGGACAAAGTGGGCGCGGGCACACACATCAGTCATATTTAAAGGGAAGCCCGTGCGTCCTGACCGCATCACTGGGCTGGGTCTTCGTGGGGGTTTTTATGCAATATCTGCATTCATTTGTTTTTGATTAGCTATTCACGTGGTGGTTTTGGCTAATGTAGACACTACGGAGTGTGCATCAAGGGGATTTAGAAGTGGGAATTCGCGAAGCCTACTAAAAAAAAGAATCGCGTATACACCTGCGCATACCCTGCATTAAAGGGTATGCAAGACCATACACCAACATGCATCAACAGATGCTGAGCTCACTCTTTACACAGAGCACTGTACGCGTGATCGCTAAAGTGAAATTCTTCATTCAAAAGGATTTAAATTCCACTTAAATTGATATGGGCTCTTTTCACTTTTTTTCACTTTCTTCCCGCAATGAGTGTACTCCTGCCCACAAACCTGCTAATGTTATATTTATAATTTTATGTATATAATTTTCGTGCATCAGGGAGCCGCTACACTGTAAAATATTTCTGTAGAAATTACAGTATTATTCGCAGCTGTTTTTCAGTAAGTTACTGTAGATTTAAATGTACGTTATTTACTAGCGACAGTTTGTTCAAAGATACATGAACATTAACAAATCTTTATCTTTACAGGACAAATTAAATTAAATAACAGCCTCATGCAAAGCATTTCTGGGAACCAATATCAGAAGAAAAGAGAAAAAGGTTGATGAGGATTACTGTTTCCCAGAATGCTTTTTATGAGGCTGTTTTAATAGTTTTATTCTGTAAAGATAAAAGACTTGTTTTTGTTTATTTATATTTAAACAAACTGTTGCCTATAAATTTGGACTGGCTGGTAAATAGTGAGGGGCCAGGGTGGTCCAAGACTCTGATGGAGTCGGGCCTTACCTACTTTTAGACTTTATTTTGCTGTGTGAGTTAAATATGGCATTATATTTTTGTCTTTTTGAGCGCTGGGAAAAAAAAAAATCCCAAATAATTAAAAATCCCTATATCAATTATTTATTTAATTCTTGCCCATCCTATAAATTTATTGACATTGCAATGAACTGCAAAGTTGCTCATTTGAGTTAATTGGAATTAACATAATGTTACAATGAAGTGACAAAAAGTTATGTGACATAGTACATAAAAAATCCACATGACTTTGTGAAAGTTTTTTTTTAATGGATAAAAAATCTGTTGAAGGGTTTAAAGGGTGAGAACATCTCTATTTGGCCAGTGTATGTATTTTCAGGTCCTCATACTGCGGTAGAAAATAACATCAGGGGAGGCCCTAGCAGACAGTGTGACAGTAACACAAAGGCGTTCAGGCAAACATCAAGTCACACTGGAGGGGGTGTGAGACAGGGTTACACTATTTTATTTAGAGGACTCATTTCGGTTCGTATTGTGCAGTGGCCTCAGAGTGGAGGATCCAAGCCTGGCCCACCTAGCAGGGGTCTACAAACTTTATCAGGCAAAGAAGGGTCTCCTTTCCGAGAGCAAAGTGAAGCAAATACATCGAAAACAGTTTAAAACTTGGCATTGCTTTTGAAGACAAAGGTTTTATAATTATCAGCATATACTACATTATAAACATATGTAAGCATGACACTCTTTTGAACCTTGTAACAGTTAGGGTTAAAAAGCAAACAAGGGTTATCACATCGCATGATAAGATCACACACTCAAATTTGGGCAAAAACAACCAGCCACACTTCTCAGTTGCTCTGATAAAGTTACAGATAGTGGACCATAATGCACACTAGTGGTGAATGAGATACCGCTTAATCTTACTAATAATACTAGTGCATCAGGGCTTTGCAGAACTTTGAGCCGATACAGACTTTCTTTACACGCAAAGACTTTAGAAAGAATGAGCAATGAACAAGTGCAGCTGGCCTTTCTGTAACATCATAAACTACAGAATACCAGATCAAAGAGTAACTATTTAAACCTTTTGGTTGGTTAATTTGTATGAATTAAGAAGATTTATACATATTCGTGTGATCTGCAACTTCTGGTTTGTTTAGGTTAGGGGTTGAATTTTTAATGAGGTTTTTTCATGTGTCTGTATGAATCACATTACAAGGTGGCTAGGAATTTGGAACAAGACCAGCTCAACTGGTACTCTAAATGAGCCCAACTGCAGCCAAAACTAGGCCAAATGTGTAATGAGGGAATTCCTGTCAAAATTGGTCAACAAACAAAAATAACATTCCATGGGGTCCCACCTTGGTTGAAATTGCGAACCAGGTGGTGGAAGCAGTTTAAAAGTAGCATAATTTAGCGGAAAAACCACTGATCTGGCAACACTGTCACATCGTCCAACTTCAAAGTGGACATTTCTCATGAGATTGGAAACATACAGTAGAAGAGGAATTGGTGTTTAAGGATTACGGAGAATGTGTCTTCATATTTGAATATGACTCAAAAATGTGTAATTCATATTTGAATATGAATCCTTCTACATAGTTCTGCTCTGAAGGTTAGTCAAGGTGTTTGCCAAAGTGACATCACTAATATTGCACCACAGTGGCAAACACAGATGTGGCAAACTGCAATTTTCACACAGACATGCACTCAGACATTCACTTCCCTTGTACAAAATTATTTGCATGCTCTCTCTCTCTCTTTCTCAAACACATACACATACTCTCAAAAATAATAGTCATAAATTTACTAATATATAGACTCAGTAAACATTAAAAATGAGAAAATATGGCCTGTTACGTTTCAGTGCTACAAACTGTACACATATACGCACATAAATCTGGTTTAAATACCATTTCATGTTCTACTATTATTATTATTAATATTATCACTATTTAGGAGGAGAAGTATACAAAAGTCCTGTACAGAAATGATGAAATATGATTTAATAAATAAGTTTAATCCAACATAAGAAATATAAATAGCTCTAGACTTAATCAAAAAACGATTTTAGTTTCCCTTGAACATTTTATGTGCTTAAAAAAGTTTTAATTATATTATAAGCAAATTAAAATCATATTTCAGGGAACTATTTTAAACTCTAATTGGCCTGCTATTTCATTTCTTGTGAACTGCAACCATAGCTCTTCAACCAAGTCATAATTTCAATCACTCAGAAGCGGAAACAAAGAGGCAGCGAGAGTTAATTATATACAAATGACACTTGTTTTCTTGAAAGATATGATTAGAACTGCGCCTGCTCCAAAATGCTCCTCTCCACAGAAGATAGGACACATGACAAGAGCGGCACTGCCTCTTTTAGATCATATCATTTGGCTCTGAATGCTCATATATCTTCTTAAAGAGTGGCGTGACATTTACTGCAGGAAGGAGGCCTTCCAAAGGTTTGAGGGCATGGCAGAGAGTGTCAGTGGGAATTGGTACGCCGCCCTGGAACCAAGTTTTTTCACTTTGACAAGATGCAAAGGGTTACAAACAGTCAGCAAGAAGATGGTTATTAATACACTAATCGCTCTCTTGAAGCAAAACAAACATTCATCTTGATTATAACTTAAGGAAATGGAGCTTCATATTTAACGGGTCATTTTTGCATTTCTTAAAGTGATAAAACAGACAGCACTCAAACATAACTTAACATGCCTTTAGTGCGAGACTTATCTGTGTTTGTGCTGCATAGCTAATTCAGGTGATCGCAACGGCGCGATCTACAGAGACTGCTTGTTGTTGTTGGTATAGCGACGACTGTTAAAACTGACGTATGCCTTCATCTGTCAAGAGTCCACTGAAAGACAGATATTTCAACATACAATACTGCAAACCGCAGATCTCACACAAACTTCTACATCCTCTAAACCAGAAGTTTTAGTTCAATGTGGTGAAACAGAGACAAATAGGAACAATAAACAGGGGAGATGTCTGACATAAGTTGATACGTGCATAAAATATGCTTCCCTCAATATTTTTAGACCAACGCGCTTTGCATGAGAAATATCTTTTCTAACCGAAGTCAGGTTAATTCTGTCAGGCAACAACTGGTAAGTGGAACCAGGAGGAACAGAGAGAGTTGGTTTCAACAGCTGGCAGCTGGTGCATTTTCAGTTCACTTTCTTCTCACAACTATATTGGTAAACTGGCATTTACATGTACTCAAAACTGTAACTCCTTTACAAAGTATGGCTCTAATATTTTAGAAATACAGC
>JAUMHG010000059.1:10084808-10111113 GCA_032359395.1 Enteromius anoplus
TGTATTTTTGCCGTATCGAAAACATACCGAACCGTGACACTACTGTATCGTATCAAACCGAACCGTGATTTTTGTGAACGTTACACCCCTAATATATATATATATATATACATATACATACTCCCTCCCTCATTTATACATGAAAGAATATTTTAAAGGTAATGTATTTTAATAAAATATAGGCCTATGAAAATGCCAGTTACCCTTTTCTGAGTTCTTCTGATTGATAAATACTTTATTTATATGTATAATTTACTAATCCTCATCTCCTACAGTTTTTTTTATGCTAATGTAAACAGCAACATTCTTCATGCATCTTCTGCTGTAAAAGGACATCTCCCAGGGACCACATCCGGCAAACTATCCAAAAAAATGTCCAAAGGTGTAAGACTCAGAAGTTATATTCCAAGTAATGTAATGCAATATAGCTTTGTATGAGGACAAAATAAAATAAGCTTTTACTTGCTTTCATATATCAAATGAAGACAGGAAATCTACTAAAGAAACTAATAAACCTTTTTTGTTTTTTCTCCATTTCTGAAAAGAAACAGCATATGGTTTTAGAACAAAATGAGGATGAGTAAATGATGACAGATTTTTAATTTTGGGTAAACTACTCATATAAATCAAGCAATGTTCTCTCAGGGTCTATGAGAAGGTGGGCATCTGCTGAATCATAAACAGTCAAGCATGAATGCTGACCCCTGCTGCATCATGAATGTACCCCCACAGTATGACTCAGATGATGCCGTTAATAAGCTGTTGGGTCTCGCCGGCTGAGACTGCTCACTTCTTTTCGCAGGACCAATCCCACGCTTGGATCTCTCACCTTACTACGCCTGCAGAACTGCAATCCAGTGGGTCAGACTCAACTAAACCAACCTGAGCCTACTTAACTTCCGGAATTGCCAGTCCAGGTACTCCGGCCAAAAGAAATTTACAATAATGTTCCAAAAATGTGGCAGCAATATGACCCTTAAATAGCTGGAATCACATCAGCTTGACAAAGGCCAAGCAACAGTTTTCTCAGCCAACTCCAGACTCCGGATTTATGAGAGCGGACACGAGGAATGTTTGCGGCTGTGCATGCATGATTTACACACAATTAGTAGTGACTAATATAAGCATGCAAATTATTATACATGTAGATTAATATCAGCCTTGCTGAGGCCAACATCTAAAACTGATTATCTGGATTTGATCTGTATGAGACGGGCCATGTGTTTAATGATACATTGGCATATGCTTCCAGACTTTCATCAATGAGAGGTTTGACTTTTGAGGTGTGACTGTCAGCCAATGGCAATTTGGATCATTATATTAAATTATAATATATTTGGCACGTAAGTGTTTCCAAACCTAATTAAAATTCCCTGTACTACCCTATCCACAGTGATTTACAGTATCCCCAAGGGCAGACATATTAATTTTTATTAAATAAGAAACATATATTACACTTGCCTCTTTATTAGCCAAGTATGCAGTTAGTACTCTCCGTGTCCTCTCTTTTTCCACAGGTGAAAGTGATGATGGGTTTAGAAGCTGTTGTGTTGAGATGTTGTAGGACACTGGTCCCTGAGTTGAAAATAAAACTCCTTTATCGCAGTAAATTGATCTCTAAGGGGGGAAAATAAGTTAGACTTGTTAAAATGTCTTGAGAAGGAGTTATTTTCCCTTTCCCGCGATTACACCGCCATCTTGTGGCATTGAATGTCATTACATTACTAGGAAGTACTAAGCTAAAAGAATTTCATTGACCTGTTGAACGACAAAAATGTCGGAAATCAAAACCCCAAATGATTTGAATAAATGTCCTCTGTGTTATGCTCAGTTTAGCCACATTACTAAATATTTGTTGACCAATAAAACAAAAACAAACTTACGTTCTTTCTTCGTATGTGTTTTCGCTAAAACGCAGGCCTGTGCAAATACATACATGTCGTTATTAACTTAAGTATCTTCATATTAAGTATCTTTACGTATCATTAAGTATCGTTGACGTCAAAATAAATATAGCTTAAATGCCATTAATAAATATAAATACATATAAATATATATAATATTAATACAATATAATAAATAATATGAATACAATATAAAAATACGCAGATGGAAAAAGAACGTTAGAAAAAATTTCTGAACTGAATGTATTGTACTGAATGCCACGTTTTAGCTTCTAATGGTCAGAAATAGATCTGTTCAGCCAGGATGTAGCAGGTACGCCACGTTTCGTTCTACAAGATAAATTAGGCTTACTGTCAATTGCTAGCCTCAAGTGAATTTTTTAAGAACTGTACGTGTAACATTTTTTTAGAACCTGTAGGTAAACGCTGAGATTAGATTGTAGTAGGCTATTTATAAATAAAAACAACCGAAGTCTAGAGAATGCCCCCATGTAGATAAAGTAAACACGAGCTGCTGTTATGTTATAAATGGATTACATTGGCATCAGAATTCTCATTTGAAGTATGAGTATGTAATTAAAGAAGAAAATCTATTCAAGTAAGGCCTTGGGTTCGCATTACTTGAAAACCATCCTTATAAAATCCCATAGGAAATTCACAGAGGAACCCAAAATACCCAAAACAAAAAGGTGTGTGCTTTTTTAACTGTAAGAAATTTCTATTTATAGGATAACGCTTTGACATAATTCCTAATTCCTTAAATTTGTATCAATTTAAACCTATGGATATTTTCTCATAGTCATCAGCAGTGATCCCACTTCACTGAATCAAAATAAACCAGGGACTGCAGAGTACCCTAAATAGTAAATATTTTATATCTGTATGTGGCATATCACTAGAACTTACCTGGACATCCATAACTTCCTATCACCATACCTTTCCTCTGGATTTTTTGACTATCATTGAAAGAGTCGTTAAGCTCATAATCAGTCAGCATAATACAGCATGGGCAATTCTTTGAGGAGGCCTGCAGGGTTTTTGCCAACACCTGAAATTTCTTGAAATGCCCGAACACTATTCTGTAAGTAGACATCCTCTGTTCTCCCTTTAAAATACATTTTTTTCAAAAAGAAAAAGAAAAATTCAATAATTATTTTGCAAAAGACATTTGTTCTTATTCCCACCTGTACTTATTTCCTTTTATGAATAAAATAGCACACACACACACACACACACACACCAATACAGAGATATAATCTTAAAAACAAATTTGCAATTGAAAGGAAAAAAAGAAAATCGTTGTCTTTCTCCATCTTTGCCCAGGTTAGACATGGATATAATACAATGATGTGTAGCGTGTGTGTAATAGAGGAAGGAAAGGGGATGAGTCACTCCTGTGAGTCATTAGTTCTATGGAGACAGCAGCAGCACAATCAGTGTGTGTGTGTGTGTGTGTGTTTTATAAGGAGAGAGATATTTAAGATGCAAGGATGCACAGCTGATTGGGGACCTAAATAGATTTCCTAATTTTAGAAAGCAAACTGTCTTTAAGCACAAATAATAGGCGATTTATACAAAATATCAATATAGAAATATTTACAACGAGCATTAGGTTGTTAGGAGTTGAATTAAAATCACAATTTGAAATCAAGATGAGCTGCATTAAAATAAATTCCGACCTATATGGAACTGCCTACAGTGAAGCGATAGAATGGATTCTTTCAAACTTTAAAGATGCAAAGCTTTCATCCATAATTCAAAGTCACGACTGTATGAATTAGATATGAAATCAAGAGAAGATAGAGGTTTAGAGCAACATGAAACATTTGTGGAATAATAAAAAAAAAAGTCAACAAGTGGAGGGAAGACAAACAAAGGCCCTAACATATCTGCCCGTGTGGTGGGTGTTTTTTCATGCCATGGCCAGGGGCCTCTCATTTGGAGGATTGATATGCCATATAATGGCAGGAACAGAATCAAACACGTACTGGTATATCTTCTCTGCCTACGTAAGAAAACGTTTGTTCCAGCACATTTATGACTCACAAACCTACTGCTGCATTCAGAGACCTCAGCAAACGCAAACCCACAACGCACCAACATTTCCAGCCAATAGTGGTAGAGAAATATCTTAGAATTAGGCAACGTAACTGACATATGTTTCGAAAAGAGTTAAAAACAAAGCTATTAAATTTAATTGTGTTTAAATGAATCTTGAGCTAATTTTTGTGCCATATATTTCATTTAAAAACTATCTATCTATGCATCTATCTATCCATCCATCCATCTGAATTATGATTAGCTTTACTTTTTTAGAGTTCACTTTAACAATTCATATATATATTATTAATTAGATAAATTATACATTACATTAAATGTTAATGTATAAAACAGTATGGAAAACCTTTAAGATGTCTAATTATAATACTGGATTTCTTAAATCTGATATCCACAAACCTCATATGCATTTACAGACTATATAAATATTAATTGATATGTTTATTAAGATAGAACTAATAAATTGTTACTATATATGAGTTAATAAAGTACAACATATGACATAATGCATATACAATTTATCATTTGTACTTTGTAAATCTGGTATCCAGCATCGCTTCATATCAAACCAAGAGAATATGCTATCTAAGAGTAAAGTTTAATGAATATTTATGACTTGCTGCTTTAAAACTCAAGCCTTTTGAATTGTTTACTGGAGCTGTAGACACAGCAGATCTGAGTGAATTGAGATGATAAAAGAGGTTTTCATGGTGCAGTAAGTCTCGTTACTCCATGGTGCTTTTCCCGGACCTGTTCCTCTGCGCGCCGGCCCCTGGAGAACAGGTTAAGATGAAAGATTGACGCATTTCCCTGAAGCCTGAGATATGGCTTTGCATCTGCCTCTTGTTTTATGCTCCTTAACGCTTTTTTTACTTGATAAAGCAAGCACATCACCAGTGACGCATTCTGTCAAGCCTTTTTTTTTTTTTTATTAACCAGAGTAGCATTTAAACTAATGTATATAATGATAAAACATTATCCAGTCAATGTGCTTTAATGCATGCTACCATTTCACCACTCACTAAATGAGTGAGTCAGTCCGAAGGTTTTATAGTCAGGCAGTGAGTCATTAGAAAATGTTTTTTTTATTTTTTTATAGTTTTTTGGAAAGTGCTGTGTGTTTCATGAGACAAGCCAATAACACCTACACCAGCCCAGGATGACATCTTTTTTTCCAGAATCTTTCTGCTCAGAAAACATGACGACTGATAAAAAAAACTGAAAAATCTGAATTAAGGGCCATAAGTCACAGGAAGATGAATGCCACTTGCGGAGGCACGTGCAATGTGTTTTCGTATATAAAAGGGGACACATGCATGGCTGGTTATCTCCTCAAGTGTCTCACTGTAGATGAGAATATCCATTAGGCTTTATAGAATCAGGAATCGGTAGATGGATTTTTAATGGTAAGTACATCTATAAAAGATATACTGTATTTTGTTATAAATAAGATGGTTTCTAATACCAACACACTGCAAATGGAATATTTTGATGCTCAAACTTTAGAAATCTCAAATTTTTAAGCACTAATGATTGATTTATAGACAAAAAGGGTCAAATATTGTATGCATATCAATGGGAATTTAGTGTCAATGCATATCCAATTTCATGACTTCATCGCGACAACTTTCTCTAAAACCAATTTACCACCTATTTTGACATAAGTGTTAGTATTTTAACAGAAAAGCTAATTTTCTGCTTTTAAATCAGTCAAAGTGACTACATTTACTATTGTAAGAAGTCTCATGTGACCTAAATATTTGCACTGCTTTTTTAAAGAAAACTAGGAATTAATCAAAATTATTTTTTAAATGTATATGTGATTATCAATATTAAGCCGGAAATACTGTCCATTGAGCTACTGGAATATTCCTGTAAAGACCACCATATTAAAAAAAGAGCACAGAACAGATAAGGCAAAAAAGAAATTTAATACAGCTATACTTTTCTTCAAAAGCTATTCAGACTGATTGATAACTGATTTCTACTTTGAAAGACGTGACTATTTAGGTTTCCCAGCACAAGTCAAAGTGTGTTAGAGTGGTTATTCGTCTTGTAAGTTCAACAAAGCATCACCAATTGAACAATATCAAATGATTCGACGGTTGTCATGCATGTTGTCTGCGTGCTGCGACTCATGTCAATACATTTCAGATAGAGAGGGGATGTTCTGCACCAGAAGGCTGAGGAGAAGAGAAAGAGGGGGAACGACAGAGCGTGAGAGGAAGAGATGGCGAGAGAATACTGATGACTGACTGATAGGGGAGGAGGAGGCAGAAACTCTGCAGGTGGATGCTGAGCCCCGTGGAGCCTCTCTGACAGATGCTGGTGCTGCTTGGCTGGGAACCGGGCAAACCTCCTCGGGGTGCTTTGGAGACAGCAATCCGCAAAAAGAGTGTGTATAGAGGCAAGGGAACATGCTTTTTAAGTAGGGCAGATATTGGGGCAAAGTGAGGGAGATCAGGAGGGATGGAGGTAACGCTCAAAGGAGCTCTCAATGACGTACTACTATTTCATTTCATTTTTAATTCACAAGACTAATTATGCTCTGTTTGAGATGGCGGGAATCAATGGCTGCCTCTGGATCAGCATGACCGTGATTGCTTCAGAGTGCACATCTTTTATTAATGGCACTCTCATAAGTTTGCATAGCTCATGCTGTGTTTCTGCCTTGTTTTCCAACACGATCAGATCACAGCTATGGGAGGCTTGTCTTTGAAGAAGTCTGTAAAGATTGAAGAGAATGGCGACTAAAGATTGCTGGGTTTTAAGCAATCTAGAAATGACATAAAACTTCATCAGTTGTGTCTTCTTTGACATTACAAAAAATAAGAAAGAATAATAATAATAATAATTAAAAAAACAGGTCTGGTTTATATGTATATTGTTACAGCAACTGAAGTCAAAAGAGCCTTTCATGTTCTAAATGTATACACATACATATACACACAAAATTTTAAACATTAAGAAAATGTCTAATAAGTACGCAAAAAATACACTTTTAAGCCTACAGGTCTTAAAAGTATATATTATATAAGTCGTTTTTGTCTTCTTACACAACTTCAAAAACCACGTTTATATGTACACTGTATGTATTGATATATTAACATCAATGTGTATGTGCATTTACACACACACTCTATTTATGTGCCTAAATAAAAATAAAGACATAAAATTAGATTTAAAATGAGAAAATACACACATACATACAGTATAAATAACTTTGTAGTAAATATTTCCAATAACTGAAAGTTGAAAATAATTACAATTCCTGCTTTTATCAGCTGTACCTATATTAACACAAAAAATTAAGTTGAAATTTAGTTTTCTTCCAACTGAATGTGAACTTTGAAGAAGGTCTAATGTCAGAATTATGTGGAGCAATCAGTGGAGACACACGCTGTGTGTGAGCGTAAGACTCCAATCCCAGGTACAAGGACGCAAATGAGAGCAAATAAATCCAAGTGTCAGGGAAGAGGTGAATGAGGTGGTTGTATGTGTGGGCGATCATGTTTAGCAGAGAGTGGGATCAGGAGAGTGTGGGTGGAAGTGACAAGAGAGGAGAGAAAGTGACAGGGGAAGTACAAGGGATTGGCATTGCTGACGAGAGCTGAAAGCCAATCGGTGTGAGGTGAATCATAGTGAGCAAAACTTCACAACAACAGGCTGCATGTTGGGCAAACACACACACGTTATTCCCAATTCCCATTCTCTGAATGCCTGGTTGCTGCTAAACTTTAGTTAACATTCAGAAAGACAGGATATGAGACATAATCCTCACAGCTGAATGAAAAGGAATACTCCATTTGATTTCAAACCAGGGTGAAAAAAAATCTGATTTCTTTAGTTTAAAACACTCCTAAAGAATAATCTTAGTTGTGATGTTAATTTTAGTTATTTATTTATTTGTAAAATGCTCATATATATATTTTTTTAAATGGATGAATATACAATATAAAAGTGTTTCATGTCACATGGCGATAATTTTTTTTTTTAATAAGTATGTTGCACCACACACACTTTCATTTGGCAGACACATGCTCTTCAGTTTTTCTTTCTTTTTTGTTTAAACTTAAAATGCCAAGACTGCTTAATTTATTCTTTATTGACTTTATTTTTCTTATTTCAATAATTCCAGACTTTTTTCTTCGTCTACCCTACTCAGACATGTTAGCCCCACAGTAAATATTCAAATGAGTTTAGGTTGAGGACTATGAATAAATAAACGTTCAGGTAGGCTACTTATACACTATAACTTACAACACACTGCTGTATAAAACCTGCATTAAACGAATATTCAGGAGACTGATATCAAGCAACAAGATTGTAATTTTCAGCCTCACGCCATTCCAAACCTGTCTATATTTTATTCACTGAGACGCAAAAGAGAATGTTTTTGAGAAATATCTGTTTTGTGTTCATACATCGGAAGACAATAATCTACTAAACATAAAATGTCAAAATATCTTCTTGTGTTTCACTAAAGAAATGAAATAATTTAAGTTTAGAACGACACAAGGGTGACTTATTGATCTCAGAATGTTAAATATATATATATATATATATATATATCGACTATATTTTCCCAGATGCATAAATCTCACTATGTTAGCGCTGTGACTCGTGGATAATTTAAATAAAAAGAATATTCTCCGTATCATCTATGCACCCGAGTCGTGAAGGTCTTTTACGCATTTTCTGTGTGACCCTCTCTATCCAGCACGCGCAGCCCGTTGAGTGACGTCATGCAGCACGTCCGAAGCGCGACGCTGCTGATGTTTTTCAATGAATGAGATCCCCCTCCCATCTGCATTACTATCACTACAGGCTGTCTATAAATTGCGAAGGATGGGAGAACCCGTTAAATTTCAGAAGTGTCATCGACGGCAAAAGAGTGAGTGGATACATCCAGCGGAAGACGTTACACTTGCCATTCAGCATCGTTTCTCATCAGCAGAGGTAACGAATAATGCATTGAAGTTGACAGGTAACGCGGTTACTTTGGTGATGCCAGCTGAGAAGTTTCTTGAGATGAATTTGGACTGCTTTAACACGAGGTAAGTGACTTTTCTGGCGATAAGGGCAAGGGCTAGGAACAAAAACAATTAGGCTATTCTCATATTATGGTTTTTGAGAGAACAAAAAAAAAAAAAATTCAGGATATAGAAGAATATTGAGATATATCTGAGATTTGCGGTGCGTCAATGGTCTTTCCGGTCATATTTCATGGATGTAAGCGACTGAAAGTTACTGCAGTGTGACTCACTTTTGCGCACATGTGCAGTGATGGATCAGAAACCTGGGAGTCTTTTTTTTTGGAAAGTCAAAGACACGTCTAGTCCTGTATATAAGATAGATCTTATCGTTTTATTGGCTAAATTCTATTCTTCATACTTCGTAAAAAAGCTTTAGAACTCACATCGGCCCAAACAAGATAATAAAAACTAACGAGTCATATCTTTATATTGTATTACATTCGTAATGGATGCATTACATGTAACAGTTATTTGTTACAGTCGTGCTGAAGCCTACAAGTACCAAAAATATAAATATATGTTAAGGAAATTTTCAAGGTTGTGAGCTTTGGATGCTATAATACTAAACTTGAATACAAATCTGTGCTAGAAATCTCATAGTTCTATTGCACTAGAAGATCTCTATACAAAAGAGACACTCATATTTGCCAGCTACTAAAGGCTTATTTCATAAAATAAGCGCAAATGATCATTAAAAGCGGAATAAATTGTTTTAACTTAAAATGCTTCGAAATCATATTAAATGCACTACGATAAAGCGCTTACATTTCAAACGCTTTCATATTGCGCATGCATGTGCCCAGCTGTTCTTTTCCGCGCGACATGATTCATGTTATCTAACACTTGTCACTTGCCATTTCCTACTCGCACACACTTCCGTTGAGGGGAAAAAGACGAGCCTACAATGTCGCTTTACGCCTCTATCCAGCTTCTTAATTTTGAATTTACAATATCGTGACGTCCTTTCAGATGAAGTCAATCCTGCGTCATTCTTGCGCACACGCCGACGATTTCCAACAGCCCGTCGGGATCTCTTAAAGAGTCAGCGCGCGTGCAGCGCACGCTCAGCCGTCCATCTAGCGCCCCACGAGGGGTCGCAATGCGGGAGGTAGGAGGTTTCTGAGGGGGTGGGAACAACGTGGAAACCATCCAAAACTCCCCATATGAGCTTTGCAGAATAATTCGGCTTTGAAGTCACACTTTTGCCATTATCTCCTCACTGACCTCATGCAGGGATTACCCCCCATGTTAAATGAAAAGGAGACTCAAATTTCATCTTTTCTAGTATGGGTTCTAGTAATGCAAGAACTGATAAGTTGTTTCTTGAACTTACTTTACTTTCAAAGAACAAAATAAATGAGTAGATTTAAAGAACACCAACATAGTTTCCTCTTTCATCCCTCTGTGCATGTGCCACATGGCTGACCCTGACTAATTAAATAGCTATAAGTATTATTACTAATTATAATTTTTTTTTTTTATCACAAACGCTGGTAAAAGTGGTAAAAAATCAACTGCAAAATCAATTCCTGTCAGCACCACGGACAGCACACCCAGCAAAAGCACTTCAAGCAGAAAAAAACATCTATAATCTTCAGCTGAAACTTACAGGGATAGTTAACCCAAAAACGATGTGTCTGTCGTCAGTTACTTACCTTCAAGTCATTTCAGACCAGTGGGACTTTTTCTTTTTCTGGAACATAGAAGGTAGTCTGAGAAACGCCTTATTGTTCTTACATCAGAAGTCAATGGTAACCAAAACATTTCGGCTACCGACATTCTTCAGAATATCTTCTTTTATGTTCTGCAACATCAGAGTGAGCAAATTACAACAGAATTTTTATTTTTGTGTGAACTAATGCTTTAAAAGAGAATTTACCCTAAACACATTCTCACGTTTCATAACTTGGCTTCAAACGTAGTTTCATTCATCATTCTTAAAAATAAAAGTGAAAGGTGACTGCCTCACATCCAAGTCTGTCCTAAATAAATCTACTTTTGGGTTTTTACAATGGGTTTGATTTGAAAACCTGAAGATGAGTGAATTAATCAAATATTGGGTTACTATTATGCTTAAATAACTGATTTATAGTCAGCATATGGAAAAGTTCCATTGTTTTTTAGTCAACTAGCAGTGTCTTTCTTAAGTCATACTTCATTTTCAAATCTGCAATGCAAAAGTGTTCTATGATTTGACAGCACTTTAAATTTCCTGCCTATTTGAATGATGCAAATGAAGGCCACATATAAAAGCTCAGAGTTAGTCACTGAGCGTTGCATAAACCGAAATATTGAGTAACACAACAGCAAAGGAAAAAAATATATAATGACAACAGGGTCAAACCAAGCACCACCTCTAAGTGACACTTTAGTTTTTCCTCTCGGCTCAGGCGGCAGTCAGTTTATGATGTCACGACACATAACATCAACAGCATAGACGTCAGATACTGAATTAGGCTTGCATAACCCCTTACCATCACAACCACCAACAGCTAATATCCTGGGAGTGAGTCAGGCTGATAATCTCCACTGCAATCAATAGAGAGTTGTGGAAGCAGGCCATGCCATTATGGACTCTCGAGGTGTCATTCTGGGCCAGGAAAACTGCTTTTTCTATTTATAGCTTCTATCTGAGATGCTTGCTTGTTGTTTAGAGAAATTGTCAGATAGCTAGAGAGCTCTTTTGTGGATCAAAGAACAAAAATTGGAATATTTTACATTGGAAATGACCATAAATGCCTCCTAAAATGATTTTTATTTGTTTTTAAGGCTCAGAAAATCAGATGCACACTAGTAACTTTATAGAAAAAGTACACTCGAAAGATGTGAATTTGTTCAAGGTCAGTGCATCAATACCTTGGCTCTAGACTGCTTACTGCTAAATGTGTCTGAAAGTACAGTAACAGTCTACAGTCATGGCTACTGACGTCTGGCAACCTTCCACAGACTATTCAGCGGCTGAAAGAATATGGAGAACCTTGTAAAGTCCACACAGGCCTGGATAGTACAGCTTTAAGAACGCTGAGCAGGAATCTGTGTCATCTACCCTGGAAACCCCTGTGCTGAATATGTGGGCCGTGTCGTAGCCAGCCAGCCAATCAGGTTAGCTCGTCAACAGTTTCCATTGCAAACCCTTCCTTTCCTTTTCTTGCTGTCTCCATGGCGACCGTGGCATTAGATTGTTACTGTAGCAACAGCACTTCTGGTAACAGTCTACAGCCATGGTCGCTAGGGGGCAGAAACTTCAGCATCTCATAAATCCATTCTCTACATTTTATATAAGCCACAAATGGTCTCAGTTCTGATACAAATGTGTTATTTAAGCTATTTTCTTTCTGAATTTAATAAATTAATTCATACCAGGGTTAATTATGTATTTTATTTTATTTTATTTACTCAATTCATACCAGGGTTAATTATGTATTTAATTTAATTTAATTTTATTTACTCAATTTAAAACAGGGTTAATTATGCATTTTATTTTATTTTATTTACTCAATTCATAACAGGGTTAATTAAGTATTTTATTTTATTTTATTTACTCAATTTATAAAAGGGTTAATTATGCATTTTATTTTATTTTATTTTATTTTATTTACTCAGTTCATAACAGGGTTAATTATATATTTTATTTGATTACATAAAACTTTAATTTATTGTTATTTTGTTGCTTTGATTAATGGAAACATATTTCCATCAACTCAGACACTCTGTCCAAACGTTGTTATTTTTAAATTTGTTTATTCTGTATTTAGTGCATTACTAAAGTAGTAGTGCATTACTAGTACATCCTATTTTCATCATAACGTACATGCCCTAAATGAAATTTTGAATATTACTTAGGATGGCTTGTGTGGGAATTGGGACACACTTCAGAGATTTCATCTTCTGCCTGTATTAAGGTGCTACTGTCTGCTGTATATTTTGTTAGAAAGATTATTTACAGTAAAATGTAATGTTAACACAAATGCCAAACATTACCATGTTCAAATGTCTATACATTAAGATCTGGAAACACATTTATTTACTATGAATTAAGCACTTCCTCTAGAGCATCATAAAATTCTACGTTTGTCAGTTGTTAAAAAGTGCATGTGTAAAATGTGGGGCATAATTTGAAATATATTTCTGAATTGTCCTAGATTTATCTCAAATCTTATCATTTTAATTTTGTCACGTGGTCAAAGATGTAACTTTTCACACCGAAAAACTGCTAGTAATTTAAAACGGAATAATCTCTGAAAAATATTTTTTTTTGTTGTGCATGTTTTTATCACAACACTTCATTTATACTGTAAAGCAGGGATAGACAACTCTGGTTCTGAAGGGCAACTGTCCTGGAAATGCATTTCACATTGCATTGCAAACACATTTCAGCTATCAACTAAAAGATGATAGAACACAAATAAATAAATAAATACATACAAAAATTACAGACAGGTGTGTTTGTTTAGGGCTGGGAGTATTGGGACACCTTTCAGGAACAGAGCTGAGTTGTCTGTTCCTGCTCTAAGAAGTAGTTTTGATTATGCCAGCAAATTTCTGATGCACTGATTATCTGCCAATTATCAGATCACTACCTCTACTTAAAAGACAATACTATAATGACAATATTCAATACTGTATACCGATAACTTACATTTTGCATTAATATTAATTTGTTATTGGCTATTGTCTTTTTCATGTGCACAATGTTTAGAATCTTTGTATACAATAGAATCGGTTATATGTTTTTTTTTTGAAAGAACTGTGTATAAAATAAATGGTTATAATAAAGTAATTTAATAATTTAACGAAGATCTCTTTTGTTAATGCACAGTTGATGATTAATCTGTACAGGTAGGTAAAGTATCTCCCTATGAAGAAAATGTCAGTATGTTTCAGAACACACACACACACACACATTGATTTTCGTAATTTATGGGGACTCTCCATAGGCGTAATGGTTTTTATACTGTGCAGACTGTATGTGGTATTAACCTACACCTAAACCTACCCCATACAGGAAACTGTGTGTATTTTTAGATTTTCAAAAAAAACACCATTACGGGGACACTGAAAATGTCCTCATAAATCACCTTCATATTGTAATACCTATGTCATACCCATGTCATTATACAAATTTGTGTCTTCATAAATCACATAAACACACACATAGTTTTTACTAATTTTTTTTATTTTTTATTGAGCTAATCAAATGTTCTAAACACAAACCATTTTTTTACACACACACACACACACACACACACAGACACACACAAACTGTGCTTTAAATGTGCTTCATAAATAAATGTGAATTGTTTTACAAGATTCTTCCTGGGAACAGCATATTAATAAGCATTTCAGTAATATTAAAAAAGAAAAGCATTTTGGTCTAATTCATTCGTTTTTTATTTGACAAAAAAAATTGTAATTGGTTTTAATATGCTTTCTCTGTGTTTCTCTGTTAGCTTAAGTCAATTAATTAAAGTCAATCAGAGAGAGTGAGTTTCTCTGAATCTGCATTTTAAATCTGGAGCGAATGGCCATAGGCCTTTTCATTAATATGTTTAAGTAGACACAGCGAAGGCATTTTAGGGAATTAAAATGAATAAATATGGTTCGAGATTACTCGATTTACTTATTCAGTCCCCTTGGAGGAACAATTAATGTTAAGTAGAATTAGATGTAGTTGTTTTCGCTCAAACGAGCTGATATAAATTAAAAACAAATCTGTTTAAAAGTATATTGCAGTGAAATCACTAACATATTAAAAAAAAGCAGGTGTTTTTCTACTAAAAATGTGTCTCTACAATAAAGGTGATGCATTCTGTCTGTACGGAGCACTTTTCCTCGCGCAGATCCAGTCATCGTCACGTGTCAAACAGATTTTCTAAGGAAGTCTGATAGAAAATAGCCAAATCATGACCAACAGGGACGCAGTAATTGAATTGTCCTTCAAAAAACAAAGAGCTTCAAGAAGGATTGTTAATAGAAAAATGCATGATTCACCAAGCTGGTATCTCCAACAGCCGGTAATAATGTAAAGGAAGATGCTAGAGGAAAGAAGCAGCCAGCGGTGCTCTGTACTCGATTGTGGTATTGTTTGTTGGATTGTGGAGAGGTGTTTTTGGCCGTATCATACAGGACAGACTGACCTCCCACACATAATTACTCATCTCCTTTCAACACTTGATATTTCTCTTTCACAGTTCATTTTCATCTATCTTCTTTTTTGTACATCTCCAACTTCCCTCCCTTCAGCTCTATTTGTTTCACTTTAGCAGGTTAGTTGCTCTGAAACTATAACCCGCGGCTTCAGATCACAAATCTCACTCCTAACTGGATTGGTCTCTTTTGGTCTTCTAACTGCATCAGGTGGAATTTTTTTTTCTCCTATGTTGTAAAAATAAGAAAATGTTTCAGGTATTACAGCACCATGTAGTTTGCAGTTAATAGGCCCATAACTAACTAAGGCCAAGAACTACACCATATATTGATAACCAGTGTTATAACTGAATAATGACTAATAAACATTAATAGACTGCACACAGATTGTTATAAAACACCATTACATCTTGTATCATATTAAACCATGTTAGACATTTTTATTAACTCATTAATAAGGTAAAAGTAATCTAATAACATCTTTCACTGGGATAAATATTACACTATTATGCTAATGAAGTATTGCTTCTGATTAAGTAACACTGCAACTAATGATTCCCATTGGAATCCTTTCTAGCCAAGGACATGGGATCATCTGATTCCAGGAAAGTGGTCTTAATGGTTTACTGGATAATTAAATAAGTCTTGAGTGCAGATAAATTGAGATGGAGTGTGAATATGAAGCAACGACGATGTTCAGCGGGTCTGTGGTCAGGTGGCCGGCAGGTAAGGAGCGTATCCCTCCTGAGAACACTTAAATAAACCCAAATGCTTCTGTCCCATTTAGCCACTGCACTCCGTCTGATAGAGATCCGGTTAATAGATCCATTTTGTCCTTGTTTGTGGGTGGGTGAAGTGTGTGAAGATGAGTATACAATTAGGACATAGATGGTACACACAAAAGAGGGAAACTGAGAAAATGGAAGTGAGCAAGACAAAGCTCAGAAACATGATAGCGACAGAGGTGACTCAGCGTTTCCTGTAGCAGGAAGATAAACACTTTGCCAGGCACTTGACGAAAGTGGCCCGCTCTTGCTCGAATCCCATCACAACGGAGACAAAAGCTCAGATACGGACGCACACAAATGTTGCACAATAAAAACACGCTCTGCCAAGATATATGGCTTTTATAGGCTTAGCATAGGCTGGATTTAAAAAGAAAAGGTTTTATATGAGTCACAGCTTTTATAAAAGCCATCATTTCTCTATTGTTACACTTACTGTCACATTGTTGGCACAGTACCATTGGAATACTGTGAAGTCTTGTATCTAGAGACTGTCCTTATAAAAATGTGACTTTTCAATATATTACTATACTATACTATATGACTAATGGAAAAAGTAACATATTTACATGCTGTTTTCTAAATATACTGTATCAATTATATCTTCTGTAATAAATTATCACTATACTTTATTAATAACTAATTAATTAATTAATATTAATTAATATTAACTATAAAATAATACTTCATTATATATTAGTAACTATTTAGTTTCTACATTTACATTTCTACTGCTAAGCTAATAATATAAACACACTTTAACTTGAACTTTTAAAAGGTGAAACTTGCTGAACGATACATGCAATGAAAACAACCTAAAAGAACAAAATGAAAAAGCAGATAATTTGTGCAAATATACTCAAGGCTTGTCTTCTGAGGAACAGATGCACATATGGTAAACATCATGAGATTCTTGATGAACTTTTGCTAGTCCTCATGAGCTCAGCATGCATGCATTGGCAGACAGACAGAGAAATCCGAGCATCTCTCAGCTCATCCTGTCAATTCTAGTGCCCTTCCCATGAGACAGTAAAATGAATGCCTACAGCCACAGAAATGTATGAGTGTGTGTGTGTGTGTGTGCGCGTGTGTGAGAGAGGAGAAGAGACGTCCTCATCACATCTGGAAGTGATCGTCACACCAGCAACTAAAGCACATTGGGTTCTCATACACTGCCATGCAAAATAAAGCTATAAATTAATCAGCAACAGCAAAGAAGCATTGGCTGGACTATCAGGTAACACTGGCTCTATGATCAGGCACACAGCATCACCTAGTGGACACTGATAAATAGGAATACCTAACCTGAAGAAATACGTAGAAGCTGTTTTTAATACACAAGTAATCATATAAAAAGTACTAGCACTAGGTGATACAGACTGTCAGTATGACCGGGTCTGCATGCACACTTTATCAAACATGTCTTCTCGGCCACTTGGATCTTTATTTATTTATTATTTGGTCAATTTTATTAGGCTAAATTACTACTAACTTGCTACAAGATGTAAGCAATGATAATTATTAGTAATATAAATAAGACTAGTTATTTTTGACAAAAAACAATAACAAGTGTATTAAAAATACATTTAAAAAATAATGTTACTGATAATGATATTTTATTCAATATATTCTTTATATTGTACTATTAAGTATGATTATTTAGAAATTAATAACTAACAAATAGTAAATAAATAAAAAGTTTTTAATTAAATTTTTACTTTAACTACTAATAATTACTATTCAATAAATGTTGGGCTGATTTGAAAATATGAATACTAATGAAACAAATATTAAAATTAATAATCCCAATTATATAACTGATAATTATGATTACATAAAGTAGGCCTAACTTAATAATAACACTAAACAAAAATAACAATTATTCCTATGAATTATTTTGGACTAGTTCATTTCTAATAATACTAAATTCAATTTAATGTTTTATTATGATTGTTGTTGTTATTAATTAGAAATTAATAACAAATAAATGGTACATAACAATGAGACATAATTTCTACTTATATTAATAATAGTTATTATTCCATAAATGTTGAAATTATAGTAAAAATTATTATTGTTAACACTTTATTTTAGGGCCTCCTAACTAGTGCTTACTAGCATGTATATTACTAGAACATTAGCCATTTATTATAACTAATTAGGCAGAAAATAATGCCTTATTTAAGCGAATTAGGAATTTTTTGAGGAAAACTTCATATTTAATAGCGAATGCGTTTCCAATATTACCTTATACCTTATTATTGTTGTTGCAACAAATCAATAAATATTAAAACTAATTCTTAATTATATTACTAATTACATAGGAGTAAATCCTTCCTAGTATCTTCCATTTACAAATATCTTATTTTGATTGGAAAACAGACAAAAGCCACATTTTATTCATAGCATCTTTTCTTAAGAAATAATAAAGGAGATTGATTAACAAAAGAGGGGTTAAACTAGTTTGACAGAGGCCCGTTCTGATAGTCTTACACAGAGTCAGCATCTTCAGTGCCAGATTCACAGGAACATGGCTGCTTTCCTGGACACAGATCATGTTTAGTCTCAGACTATAAAAGATTTCACTATGAATAATCACTACTGACAGCCAAAGTTCGTCCAAAGACTGCCTTATCCGCTTCAGGGAAATCGGCTCCATGTGTTTCAGTTGACCGCTGATCCATCCTGGATTTCATTGATCAGTGATGATTACAAAAGACAAAATACATACTGGCATTCACGCAGCAGAAGTTAATCAAAGCCTGACAGCAAATTGTAAACATTTAATTTTATTTTGTGCGTAACTGAAACACATCCTGTGCAAAACATTCAAAGAGCTCCTTTCGGTTGGAGAACCTCTCATCCCGGCATAATGGGAAATGAGTATTATCTTCATCCGCAGAAGAATAATTCTGAACACGCTCTCATTTCCCGCTGTAATTTTGAAATGATGAAGATCACTTATGCAAAGTGGCTGCCTTTCTAAGTGAGGGACAAGATGATTAAGTTAAACTAAAACCACCCACTCACCGCGAGACCAAACATTGTGCATTCAGGGTCAGCGTTTCTTTTTCTACGGATAATCTCGGTCTCACACACACCAGAGACATGTCAGTGCACAAAACACACACACGCATAGACTTCCTCACATTTTTGTGTCTTTCTCTCTTTCTTTCTCACTTGGGTTTTTTCTGTTTTCGCCAACTCGTGTCAAAACCAGGGATGATTTGAAGTGTGTTGGGCTGTGATGTCAATGGTAAGATCTGATTGGCTCGCTTGTCTCCTGCAGATGTCCACGGTGATCTGTGGTTGGTCGTGCTGAAAGGGCTGTTTATTCCGGCTGGCAGCCACAGGAGGCGCTCTGCTCAGGACCACAGCTCCTCACCTGCTGACCGCCATCTGAACCCGGCTTCTGTGAAACGGCAAAGAGAGATTACTGAAAGCCCAAGCAATCTGAAAAACAGAAGGTCATCACCCCATGCGGATTTAAAGACTCATTGTTTGTTTGTTTTTTTGTTGTTTCTGTTGTTTTGGTGCACTTTACAAATCACAGCAGCCTTTTCTGATTTCTGACTAAAACTACAATCTTGAAATCCTAAGTTGATTCTGGGTAATGAAAAGAAACATCAAAGATAAGTTTATGGTTATTTTTGCACTGATTTTTAAGGTAAATAAAGGCAATTCCTTTCCTTTTTTTAAATTATGGCAGGTTTAAAACACACTCACATTATATAGCCTAATGCATAGATACAACTTTCATTTAAAATATTGGTTTAGTATATATATTACACATATTTATATATTATATAAATAATATGAATATAAATATATACATGTCAAACTTTTATTTTGGATATAATTCAATTAATCACAATTAATCATTTGACAGCACTAATATATATATATATATATATATATATATATATATAATATTTAAAATATTACAAAATAATATTACAAATTTCTATTTCAAATAACTACTGTTCTTTTGAATTTTCATCAAAGAATCACAGCATACTAGATTTCTGAAGGATCGTGTGACACTGAGACGGGTGTTAGATTTCAGCGCTGAACGAATCTAGCCAATCCGGCCCACAAGTTCCTTGTGCATGTTTTTTTGCGCTATAGAGCCTTTAACTGGAATAAATGAATGAATAAATAAAACAGGGCCAACAAATAATTATAGATATTACTGAATTCCCAGCAAATGCAATTAACTTTCAAATTCTATTTTGTCCCTTCAAATGATTGTGTCACAGAAAGGCACCTGACCGTACAAAGCAATGCCTTTGAGCTAGAATGCAGAAAATTTACTTCTATTAAATTCCGTCATCATTTCCCACTCCCAAACGTTACTTTCTTCTGAGGAACACAAAAATATATATTGTTTTGATATCCTTGATTTCTATTGTATTGACAAAAACTCCTGGACTTCCTTAAAAATGATCTTGTTTTAAGTACCACATAAGAAAGACAGGTTTGGAATGACATAACTGTGAGTAAATTATAATAATTCAAATTTTTTTTAACTATCCCTTTAAGAACTTTAACATTTGTAAATTGTTAACACCTAATTTGCATAGACACAGATAATAATATTTAAACAGGCTCATATTGAATTCAATTAAAATTAATTAGACCTAAGTATTTAAACAGAAAGAAGCTATTGAAAATAGTAGTTCTGTTATGTTATTCTTTGCCTGAATTAATTTACTATAGTTCATAAAATCCAGAGTTTAACTGACTAGTATGTAAGATGATGATCACAACAAATATTTTTAAAGTAAATAATAAGTTATAAACTACGGAATGTGTAATTTTGAAAAAAGCCAGGATCAGAGAGCCCTTGGATTTCATTAAAAATATTGTAATTTTTGTTCAAGATGAACAAAGGTCTCTTTTTGTGTGAACTATCCCTTTAAGAAATGCGTCAGACTATCTAATAAAGAAAATATCAACACTGACATCAGCTTTTCTAACATGAAGCATATTAACAAACCAGCGGGATGCTGAACAGTCCTATTAACACTGACCCTTCAGTATTTCAAGACAGGAATATTTCACACATGCTGCTGCTGCTTCTCACTGATGAGCCGTACAGGACTTAAGAACCCAATAACAACAAACATCATTCCCAAAAGTACACACCTACACAAGCTGAAACAGATCCCCAGATTCTCTGTTAGCACTTTATCACTAGGTGGCACTGTCATATAAATCACATTACAGCGTAGCTCCACATCAAGAACTATATCTTAAGCTCAATGCTTCTCAAACATACAGCATGTAAATGTAATTAAGAAAATAAGATTATATTTATTTGTTAGATTTAATTTTTGAAACAGGTTAACAATGTGCATCTAAAAGCACATTACTTTGGAATTGCAGCAAGTGATCTAGATTCCAGATATCTATCTACACAAGTGGGGAACAATTGTGAATATTAAATATGTGACCCTGGTCCACAAAACCTTAAATCTTAAGTAGCACGGGTATATATATAAAAAAAAAAAAAACATGTTTTTTTTTAAATGTTGTTATCGTGTTTGCTGTATATATTTTTTAAACCAAATCAACTAACTGCAGTTAGATTAAGATTAATTTGAATGCACAATAAATAAACAATTTTTAAAAATTGCTAAATACTGGAGTTACCCATTTTTGCAAATAAGCCCTTCATTTAAATAGTCAAAACCCTTCAAATAGTCAATAATACATTGTATGAGCCAAAATGATAGATTTTGCATAGGATTTTCGTATAGGAGATTAAGCAAAAATCTTGTTCCATAAAGATATTTGTAAATATATCAAAACTTCATTTTTTAATACTGATAAGTACTTTCTGAATATTTAGATTGCAGATTCCAGATAAGTTCCACAATAGTTGTGCATCGGCCAAATATTGTCCTATCCTAACAAACAATGCATCAATGGAAAGTTGCTTATTGTATGTATTCGATGTAGCTTTCAGATGCTGTATACATTTCAATTTCTCCCCAAAAATTTACCTTAATGACTTGTTTTATAGTCATCATCTCTGCAAACACTACACGCTTCCCCCCCTGAAGAAAACTCTGCATACACATACTTGTATTGGTTTGCGAGAAGGCCTTTTTGGTTGGTTGTCTGGGTGATTAGGAGTCCAGGCCCCCAGGCTTTGATTGGAATAGAAATCCATAGGATACACCTCCTGCCATCCCACCTGCTGCAGCGCTACTGCTGCCTGAAAGAGAGAAGGATTTTTAATTAAAGACATCAGACTGTAGCATCAAACGCTGTAGCTGCAAGCCAGAGGAACAGCGAGAATCTTAAGAAAACAACATGGCAGGGCTGCCAACAGCTGACGGGTCGAAACACACATCAGCTATGAGCGCAATCGGATATCAAGGGAGCTCTAGTCAAACACGGTGATTCTCATCTAAGAGGGCAAGTCACCTGACTCTCACACTGCATACCATCTCCCGGATGGCTCTATGTATTACCGATGCACAAAGATCTACCCCCACTGGTGAAATGCACTGAGCGGAGCCTCCGAGTCGAGGTGAGATCCGCGCGGTTCCATGTGACCTACAAATGCAGACGAATACATCAGCGGGCCTCCAGAGGAATGCAGGAGTTCATGTGGCTATATTACATACACTCCAGCAGGATCTCACCCGTCAAGACTGAGCTGCTTATATGAATAATCAATGCGCCGTGTACGTCTCCGCCCGTGGGCACGTATACCCACTTCACAAGTGAGATGCGCTGTAACGTACGGCTCTAATACCGCGGGAGAAATGACAAACGCCCCCGCCTCCGGTGAAGGACTGTCTCTCTCCTCTGACAATACTACAATACCTCACAAACAAACGCTTCTTCATAAATCTCTCTTAAATACCCTTCAAAGCCTAATGCTACAGTCACTCGCTTTTATTGACTGGAAAAGCGACAGTCGAAAGGTTCTTGCCTAAATATTTTCTGTGGAAATAAAGGCTTTTGAAATACAGCAGGCTATACATTTAATAATTTAGACTCTTGGTAACCCTACACAGACTCTCTCTCTATATAAAGTAGAAGTATGTTTAGTAGTGACTAAAAAATAAAACTATTTATACATTTGGACTATTTAACTATTCATTTTCTAGAAAACGAAATATATATCAATACTTTTTTCTATATTTTTGTATTTATTATTTTTAACACAAATATAAGTAATTATTAATAAAACAATAACAAAACAGTAAAAATAATAATAATAATAAACAAACTTTTATATATAGTAGTCAACATTCGAAAACCTTTCAAAGTTGTCCTAAAATCAAAAACAATACCTATTCTTGTTTTAGGACAACTTTGAAGAACTTTCATGATCCACTTCAAATGTGGGCTACTGTATACTTACATACATCATAAACTTTATAACAATAACAATTCTACTTTAATAGTCATTACATTAAAAAAAAAAGTATACTCAGGCACTCAAGTTGTATATTTATTGTTGAATTATTGCTAATTATTAGTCATATAAATAACATGAGTAATATTACTACTACTACTAATAATTAATCAACAATTGAACTAGGAAATGAAACAAATGGAAGAATAGGAATTATGCAGGGACCAAAATTACAAGACGTTTATGAATAAGCACTATTTAACTACTTACATTTGTTTATGAAACTTTTAAAAACTTTTTAAAAATATTGAATAATATACATTATTTATATTAAATTATCAATACTATTAAAATAAAAATAAGCCATGTACATGATATATTAACACTAATGTGAAATCTTAATAACATTAAATTCATATATATGAATTTCTGTGTGAATATAGTCAATGAACGATGTTGAAAATGATGCAAATATTTATTTTTATGAGATGATAAGATCTTGGATGAGCTTTTTATCTGCATTTGATGTGCTGCCACCAGTCTTTCATTCTCTCTTCTTCCATCCATCCTCTTCTTATTAACCCTGGCACATCCGTCTCTCTTTCATTGGCTTCTCATCAGAGCTGTGCCTAAGCCACCAGCTAATCCTTGCACTGACATGAGATGCAAGTGTGTCATATTGACTATAAATATACCATGAGACACACCGAAAATGACTGCCCTCTCTCTCTTTCTTCGTACTTCACTTTCACTCATCCTCTCTTTTCTTGACTTCACAGAAAGAGCAAACAGAAGCAGAGATGCATTAAGGTAGCAAGGTTACTGAAAAGACTTTAACTATCACACCTCCATGTTTAAGCAAACCGGCTGGGCAGAAACACTGTTACCCCTTTTATTATGGGCTGAGCCTTCACAAAAAAATCTGCAAGTTATTGCTGCATTTTAATGTATTCTCATAATGCCATATTTGCTCTACGCTTCTACGACACCAAATGCGCTGAGCTCTGGCGTGGGCCAAGCAGCAATGAAAATGGATTACAGTGACACGTAGAATTTGAGAGCCACACATGATTATGCAGTGCTTCAATATGGCTCTACTGAGCATTATCATTATTCACTAAGAGATATGATGCTCATAAAAACTCAACATAAACGAGCTTCTCCTGGTACAGTGGGTACATTGTTGCTATAGACCGATATATCGGGCAGGATGATTAATAGGCTGGTATTTAGTCATTTTGAGAGGTGTCGGCAGATAACCATGCCTGCTTGGTCGATAAACTGAAGATTCCCCTCATGGCACTTTCAAAATACTGCAAGTCAACAGCATCAATAGATGAATTTTAAATAAGCACTGCAAAAAAAATATCTTTCTGTTGTAACTGATTATGTTTTAGGACTGTGGACATAAACTAGTAGCAATTAAAATAAGTATAATCAAAACTTCATTGCATTTAAGTTTTATATTTAGGAAAAATCCTAAAATATATAATTATACATTATACAAATACAAGTTTGTGGTTGGTAAGACTTTTTTATATTAAAATGTTTTTTTCGTCCTTTAAGCTCACAAATGATGCATTTGTTTGAATGCATTTATTTTAGTAATATTGTGAATTATTTAGTTTCACATCATCAGAAATCAGTGCTCCAGAAAAATTTCTTATTATTATCAATAGGGATGCACAATATAGAATTTTTGCCGATATTTTCAACTAATTTTGGCCGATACCGATAACAATAGATTTCGTATTATTTGGAAACGTGTCATTATTTACTCACTTACATGTTGTCCCAAAACCTGTATTAATTTCTTTCTTGTGCTAAACACAGAATAAGATATTTTGAGTAACCAAACAGTTGGTCCTCATTGAATTTAATACAATGTTCAACAGAAAAAAGAAACTCATTCAGATAAAAACGACCTGAGAGTGAGTAAATGATGTAGTGTTTCACCAATACACCTATATACACCTATACTCTTCCTGAAAAATAAAGTTTGTTTTATTCATATTATGTTTATTTGTAATGTGTATCTATTCGTATAACAAAGCCTAAATATCTACCCTTCTTAATTTGATACTTTGTTACCTTGAAAGGCTTTGGTTTTAATAAATAAAGGAAAATTTGTTTGTCTGTACTGCTCAGACAACTTGCAAAATATCAAAATCAATGACAAAGAATCATCGTAATATGATATTTTTGCCATATCGCCCACCCCTACCTCTGTAATTTGCAAAATAGTCTTAAGAAAAACCAACTTGATAAAGAATCGTGATAAAAACTAGAAACAACTGTGATATGACATTTTTTCCATATCGCCCACCCGAACCCGAAGTCTCTCCTGTGCAGCAATTATAAGCAAATTTATGTAAAAGTTCGGTTAGTTTTTAAGAAGACCTTATTTGTTAAAATTAAACATACAATAATGAAGGTTTCTGGACAGTACTTTGAAGCTTGTAAAAAAATCAATTTATATAACCAATCGCTACGTTTTCCACCAGAAAGATGCAGTGTTAACCCTAACATTATTTTAAGGTTTAATATTTGTAGATGCAAGCAAAACAGTTACAAAAACTTCTTTTTTTTTTTTAAATATGCATTTCTATATTTATATTATATATGATATACAATATATATTTCATATATAAACATGACATTTTTCTTAAATATATACATGCATGTGTTTGTATTTACATTTGCATAATGAATATATATAGTACACACTCATGCATTATGCAAAAAAAAAACATTTATTTCGGATGTGATTAATCCTGATTGTTCGTTTGACAGCACTAGTATTTTTTTTTTTACAATCACTTTTGATCACTTTGCTAATGTAAGTATTAAGTATTAATGTATTGAATAAAAAAATAAAAAAATAGGAAATTATAATACATGAATTATAAAACAAATTGTAATACTATAAATTGCTACTGTGTTAAATAATGTTTATATGTTTATAATATAATATAAACACAAACACATATTTATTTT
>JAUMHG010000059.1:10183563-10222306 GCA_032359395.1 Enteromius anoplus
TTTCTTTAAAATGACACCAAGATATTGCATTTATTCCACTGTATGTGTTTGTAGGGGGAAACAGGAGATTTGGGGGACATTTTGGTAGGCAGAAAATTGTCTGAAAAATGTTTTATTCGTCCCTACAGCTGGAATACAGCTGGTGACACATTTTGTTGTTGTTGTATGTTTTGATGGTGTATTTAGAAAACTTAAGTATTTTCTTGTTGCTGTCAATATTTATTTGAATAATGTTGGGCAAGCTGGGAGATGGGTGGACTCCAAGCCCTAGTAGTTTAAACCCTAGCTCGGCATCTGGCTCGAAACCTTCATGTCCCCCTGGAGCAGGAAGGCGCGAAACTAGGCGGAAGACGGGCCGGAGGAGGGAGTGCGAAAAGGGTTAAGGTAAGGAAGGAAGTGAGCTTATTAAAGGAAGAGGCTCATAGTTTTGATTGGACAGAGTATAAAATAGATTGATTGCCAGCCGTGGCGAATTATGCGCTGACGCTCCTCCCAAAACTTGTTTAACAACATCACATATATATATTTATAGTGGTTATGGAAAGTATTCGGACCCCTTAAAATTGTTCACTCTTGGTGAGCGAGGTAAAGAAGAACCCAAAGATCACTGTGGCTGAGCTCCAGAGATGCAGTTGGGAGATTGTAAGTTGAAGAAAGTCAACCATCACTGCAGACCTCCACCAGTCGGGCTTTATGGCAGAGTGGCCCGACGGAAGCCCCTCCTCAGTGCAAGACAAATGAAAGCCTGCATGGAGGTTGCTTAAAAACAACCTGTAGGTCTCCAAGATGGTGATAAATAAGATTATCTGGTCTGATGAGACCAAGATAGAACTTTTTGGCCTCAATTCTAAGCGGTATGTTTGGAGAAAACCAGGCACTGCTCATCACTTGTCCAGTACAGTCTCAACGGTGAAGCATGGTGGTGGAAGCATCATGCTGTGGGGGTGTTTTTCGGCTGCAGGGACAGGACGACTGGAGGGAAAGATGAATGCGGTCAAGTACAGAGATATCCTGGACCAAAACCTTCTCCAGAGTGCTCAGGACCTCAGACTGGGCCGAAGGTTTACTTTCTAACAAGACAATGACCCTAAGCACACAGCTAAAATATGAAGGAGAGTCTTCACAACAACTCTGTGACTGTTCTTGAATGGCCCAGCCAGAGCCCTGACTTAAACTCAATTGAGCATCTCTGGAGAGACCTAAACGTGGCTTTCCACCAGAGTATGTGAGCGGAGTGGCGCGACAAGAATTTCCGCTCCGCGCTCAGAGCATTTAATGATCACTCCGCTCCGGGTTTACCATTTCCCTCTCCTCGCTCCAGCTCCGCTCCCTCCTCACTTGATCCTCACTCCATGTTTGCTCCATGAACAAAATTTCTCTAATTAATGCTGCACTTTAATTTTTCATTATTTATTTATTTTTATATTGAACCTCTGTGCATTCAGTGAAAAACAAATACAATATTCTGAGGAAAAACATCAACGTGCTTCAGTAGAACAGCAGCTATATTAGCCCAAGCCCATATTGGCTATCATTTAGCTCACTTTTGAACAAAATGAAATACAAATGCTGGATGTGGCTAGATTAAATAAATAACCAGAAGAAAAACATTACATTAAATAAAATAAGTAAACTAAAATAAGTTAACCCCTTAACTGTCACCGTTCCGAATACGGGACACCTACATTTTTTTTTAATATATGTCCTGAATTACATCTTTTTAAGCTTGTATAGTACTTTTTCATGTGTTTTCCCGAAAATGGGGGTGACAGTTAAGGGGTTAAACAAGTCTCCAACTGAAAAAAAAATATGCATGTAGGCTATTATTGCCTTTTTTAAACTTGTAATCACCTCCCCGCACTCGTGTTCTCCTTTGTCGTTATTTAAGATACATTTGTATTGTTTATGAACCTTCTTTAAAAAAATATTTGAAAAAATCCATCTTTCTGTCAGTGGTGCTTAACTGTGCTTTACACAACATAAATCTAATACAGTTGCATTAAGGGCTGGAGCGGAAGTGGAGCGCTCTCTGAGCGAGAGAAAATCGCGACGCTCCGACTTTCAAAAAATCTGTTCCAAGCTCCTGGCAAAATCAAGCCGCTCCGCTCCCACTCCGCTCACATACTCTGCTTTCCACCAACGTTTACCATCCAACCTGACAGAACTGGAGAGAATCTGCAAGGAGGAATGGCAGAGGATCCCCAAATCCAGGTGTGAAAAGGGTGCTTCTACTAAATACTGAGCAATACTTAGGACCATGTGATATTTCAGTTTTTCTTTTTTTTTAAATCTGCAAAAATGTCAACAATTGTTTTACTGTCAATATGGGGTGCTGTGTGTACATTAATGAGGAAAAACAAAATTAACTAATGATTTCAGCAAATGGTTGCAATATTACAAAGAGTGAAAAAATTAAGGGGGTCTAAATACTTTCCGTACCCACTGTATATTTTATATATATATATATATATATATACACACACATATATCAGGCATGACTCACTGGCCTCATTCTGTACACTACAGTCAAGAGAACATTACAGCATTACACAAGCATCCTCTGTGCTGATGCCACAATGCAAGAATATTTGATCTAATATGACACAGAATACACAGTGACCAAACACAGGTAATAAATACAGATGCAATTTAGCCAACAATAAATACATCAAATGTACTACATACAAGTGAAATAGACAAGGCCCTGCAGCTCTAAACAATAAAGGTTTCTGAAATCACTTTCTACATCGTTTCCCAAAAAATGATGGCGTAGTGCAAATCATTACTTCATAATTTAGTCAGTGTATCACACTAAATCAGATGTTTACATTTCGAAGACACAAATATTTATAATTAATATTGGAAAGAAATGATGCACTAAATTAATTATCTTACAAGAATCATATTTTTCTAAAGCATTTTTTTTAGAGATATTTCTTTAAATACACATGTATTCATGTATTTTTTTCTCTTTAATATACAGTGCCGTGCAAACGTTTGGGATCAGTAATGCAAGGATCAAGGACCAAAGATCATGTGACACTTAAGAATGGAGAGTAATGGCTGGTGAAAATTAATTGTGACAGAAATAAATCATATATATTTAATATATATTAAAATAGGAAATATCAATATCAGAAACTGCATTAATATTTCATAGTATTACTGTTTTGCTGTATTTTTGATAAAAGAAACACAGCCTTCATCAGCATAAGAGATCTTTTATAAATAATTTTTTTAAAATAAATCTATACATCCTGAGCCCTATACTGAGTCATGACAAATTTTTAAGATTTAAATAAACTGCTTCATTTTGGATATTTAAGAAAAATGAAAGTATGGAAAATACAGAAGAAGAAAAAAGAGTGAGAGGGAATCTGGTCAAAATGATCTTTGCTCATAGAGTCCAGAAATAGAGGGGGCTTTTAAAATGAAAACCCCCTACAACAAAGAGCCCAGCAGACTGTAGCATTCTGTCCAATCCCCATGAAAGTACTGCCACCTGCTAACACATTCAGCACATCAAACACTTGTCTGTTGTCATTCACATCAATAAAGGCTTGAAATTGGGCATTTTCCCGGCTATGCTGCATTATTAGGAATTTTTGTGATTAAAGATTGGGCATCGCTGTAGGTCTGAACTCTACAGACAGATTCCTTATGGCGAACATGTATCTAAATATACTGAAACCAATCTCTCGCCTTGTTCTCCTTCATCTTACTGTGTAATGACCCATCCTGAAGGCTCTTTGACATCCGCACTAGAATGATGGAGGACAGGCCCTTGGGACGAATTGCCATCAGACAGTGAAGCATGACCAAAGTAAGAGGATACGAGGTCGGTCAGGTGAAATTTAAAGAGACAAATCACAATTTGAAGCCCAAAAAGGTCACATATCAATGGCATTTCTTGAAACCAAACTTTGGGTGTTGGTGCAACTGCACTACTGGCCTATTTTGACCCAGCTGTTCTGACATGTTAGGGACAGTGTCATTGGTTTAACATCTTTGGCTTGCAGTTCACAGCCATCCCAATGAAAATGACAGATTAAGAACACAGGCTAAACGAGCCAAAGGGTTGCTGGATCTAGACCCACAAGTCTAAGCCATAGCATTTACGACAAGGCCTTCAAGCGGAGTCAATTCATCATCAACAGCAAGATAAACAGCTCTTGATTGGACGCATCAAACTAAATTTGCATAACGATCAATGATACGGCACGAATAATAGGATTAGCAAGCTGCTTGCTGTGATTTCACCATCTTGTTTATGCTGTGATGAAATTCGAGGTTAGCTTAAATAGGTAAAGCATGTGCGTGAAACAATAAGATGTCATTTCTGCCATTAAAGTCAGTATTGTACAGTAAAATACTATTGTGAGATAGCATGGGGGCGACCCTGGGAAAGTTTTGACCACTTATAATTGCTAAAATCTCACTAAGAAGTGGTATGACACCTCATTAGAGCGGTTTCAAACGAGCCATAAGTGTTGTTTCCTGAGGAGTCACTACAGAGGATATAACATATTTTGATGCCAAACACTGGCCGTAGTGGACACAGATTTAAACACTACAAAAAAAAAAGCTTTCATTTAAATTTTTCCAAAGAATAAATTGAGACTTCAATAATTGGTAGAAATAAAGTAGCATTTTCAATACGTTTCAGTTCCTTGTGTTATGCGTTAGATGTAATAAGCGAAGTACAAACAACAAATTTTAAACATAATTTATTAATCTAGGTTTCATTTTTTTTATATATATAATATGGTTCATTGTTAATTCATGTATATTCAACATAAAATGTTAGAAACTGCATAATATGTAGAAATTACTGTTAACCAAGGTCAATTCTGTAATGCGCTTCATACATAATGAATGAAGAGAGTTAACCCATTTAACCTTAATGTAAGGTGTTACCAACATATGAATAAAAATCAAATGCCAAGATAATATTTCAAGCTGCTGTGCTCTGAAGATTAAAAGTCATTTTGTACTGTGGTAAAAACGTACTTGTTATTCAGCAGAATCAGTTGATGGTTAATAAGCTAATAACCATATCTTCCACATTTTGCTGAACCAAAGTTCTGATACAATTAGGTAATTATTGAATTATCGTGAATTTCACCAATTTTCCCAGCTGATTTAAAGCAGCCATCTGCAGTCATTATAAAGTTTGCACTTTGTTCCAGGGAACAGCAAAAAGACCACATTTTAATTTATGCCTGTGGAAACCTCCAAGGCAATTTTGCTTTTCTGTTTGCTTGACTCTGTCCATACTAAAATAACACAATAGTGAAGAACATTAATCTATATAATGCAGCCTGTGTGCTCTCATAAAAACACTGCGCTCAAGACATACATTATGTAATGCTACTGCATTATCCTGCAAACAGAGATGAACTTTAAGGCAATTTAATTCTCTATAGACAGACAATCAGCAAGACTAACATACTGAAACTGTAAGCCTAATAACAAAAAACACAAGATGTATCCATTTTGCAGCTACTTACTACGGTGACCGGAAGGTCTTCGGTTCACTTAGTTTTGTCGCGGCCACGACTTATTAACTAGTGGTAACGTGATATTATGTCGTGGACACGAGATCGTTTTTTTGAGGCAACAACATCCTTATGTCGTGGCCTCGAGATGCTATGTTGAGGGAACGACTTCCATTTCTCATGGCCACGAGAAAAATATGTTGTTCCCTCAACATAAGAAGCTGTGACCTGCGTGACCATAGCAACCTGGGATTATCAGAGATTAATTTTTATTACACTAAACATTTAATTTACTATTAAATTTCTGGATTATTATGAAGACGATGCGTTAATGGATATTTAATATTGATGTGATATTTATTTATGATAAACTTAATATAAATGGTGTTTAGCCTACATTGCGTGCAATATAATAATTGATATAGGCCTAATAAAACAATACATTCTTTAATTTATATTGTGCTTTTAACAAAAATATGAAATATTTTTTATAATACAATCATTTTTATAATAATTAATATTAATTCAAAATAAAATAATACCAAATCCATCTCTGATACTTAACAGCATTTATATAAAGTTTATCATAAATAAATATGACATTAATATTAAATGCCCATTAATGCATCGTCTTAGTAATAATTATCATCATCATCAACAACAACAACATTATTATTATTAGCCTCTTATATTTATAGCCCATAATTTCAATCTTTTTAATGTTCTGACTTTAATATTCTAATAATTCTAATATAATATTCAACAATATATAATACAAATATGTGTAATACAATGTAGCCTAATAAAGCTTTGATTATAGCGACTGGAATTTAAAATGCAGTTTAAAGGTTTGAATTAAATATATTTCATTTTATTTCTGCAAATTAATAATTATTAATAATGTCTAATGGCTAGTGCAGCCGTTGGATCATCTTTTTCGTTGAGGAATGAATCATTCATGCATTTTTATTTTCAAATGAAAACACAACACACTTATTTATCATCAGGCACAGGCATAAACAGTCTACAATCATAAAGTATACTAGCACTAACTATACAAAATGTTATCAGGTATACACCTATTCTACGGAAATAAATATATGAAATAAATATAAAAATATACCCCTAACAAGTTCATATAATAGAAGATTATACAAATAGTATTGAATATACAAATAGTAAATTAAATGTTTAATGTAATAAAAATTAATCTCTGATAATCCCAGGTTGCTATGGTCACGCAGGTCACTCGTGGCCACAGCTTCTTATGTTGAGGGAACAACATATTTTTCTTGTGGCCATGAGAAATGGAAGTCGTTCATATGGATGTTGTTACCTCGAAAAAACGATCTCGTGGCCACGACATAATATCACGTTCCCACAAGTTAATAAGTCGTGGCCACAACAAAACTAAGTGAACCGAAGACGTCCCATCCCGGTCACCGTAACTTACAATATATGGCAGCTTTGTCCCTTTTGTTGAAGTAGGTAGCAAATCAAAAGTTTATTCACACACATAGTGGAAAAATTATATCTAAAGTAAATAGCTCAATATAACCTTAAATGCATAAGCAAGCACTGCAGGTTTACCATTTTATTATCTTTTTTTTTCGTACTTACCTCTCTTGGCTTTTGCTTGTCGTACTCTCCATATCGTTTTGTGGATCTCAAAATTGTAGTTAGCTGGCAAAGCCTTAATGGCCTCACTGAGCTCTGGATCTTTGAGGATCTCATCAGGAATCTGATTGGCCACTCTCCTAGGTCCTCGCACTACATTTAAAAGAGAGGTAATACAATTAATTTAAGTTTGCTGAAGGCATAACTGAACACAAGTGTCTGTAAAGAGACCATACAGTGCATTTACAAACTTCCATGGCAAGTTATACTAAAAATGTAATTTTTAGGAGAAATTGATTGGACTACAGTCTTTATAAGACAAGAAAAGCCCATGCACTCAGATACAAAATTAATCATCCCACAATCAATCAGTGCGCCGTCAGCACAGCTGCTTGAACTGAGAGGTCAGTCATCAGCAGAATGAGTCTGTCAGCAATGTCCACTCATTTCGAAGTCTCTGACAGACAGACCATATGTAATGTAAGGCCTAAATATAGTTTAGTGGATGGTTATATTCCTACAATACCAGTTAAAAGTTTGGAATAATTAAAATGTTCATGTTTATGAAAATTATCAGCAGCCATTATTACTGCATTCTAAAATTATATTCAAATATCAAATAGTTATTTTGAATTGCAATTATATTTTGCAATATTTACTGTATTATTCATCAACTAAATGCAGCATTGATAAGCATAAGAATTATTTAGCCTTAAAATATTAGTATTCTGTAAAAAATAAAACATTTACAGGCAGAACTGAATCACAGTAGTATATTTTATTTCACTGATTAACAAGAAATAAAGGGCAAATAATATGCATGTAGACAAGAGCTTTCAATTGATTTCAATGTAAACACTTTAAGCTCCTATTATTAGATAACACATGGCAGAAATGTACACAATAAAGAAAAAAAACACTCTAAATTGCTCAAAGAAAAATGTATCTGAAAATAATACACAATATTTTCAACTTATTAAATATCTCTGGGCGTATTACTAAATCAATAATTAAGAATTAGAAAATGTATTGTACAGTTGTAAATCTACTTAGGGGACGAGGGAAAAAAGACTTGCAAGGAGAAGACTGGTAAGCCACCAAAGACATATAGTGCACTGCAAAAAATGCTTTTCAGGATTAGATAAAACAAACAAACAAAAAAAAAAACCATTAGTATTATACCAGTAATAGCCATTTAAATAAAGGCTGAATGCTGTAAGAAAAAACTCAAATAAGGTGTATAACCTTTTATTAAAATATACAAAAAAAATAAAAAAATATTACAACAATTTTTAAAATAATTATCATTTTATCTTCAATTTACAGCACTAATAAAGAAGTTCAGCACTGATATCAACAATTTTCTAATTTCAGCCAGTGTACAAACTTGTGTGTAGAACAACTCTATATAGTTCTACAACTGTGCATATTTTAATTATGAAATATGATTTCAAAAATAAATTATCCAAGAACGATTATTTAGTAATCATTTGAAAACCCATGGTAGCTAATATTCAGATACCATATAAATACTCTGTTTTCTGTATAATACAGACTACTTTACAGAACAAAAAATAAACATTGTATTGTTGAGCAACATAAACTACAGATTATACAATGAAGAACTAGTTTGTAGTGTATAAAAAAAACGTGAACGTAACGTTACTAATAAATGAAAACGTCTGTGCTTTTTAACTTACAGTCAGATATTTAATCTTTTTCATAACGTCCACGTGTGACAACTAGCCCCGGTGTTAATATGTAACTGCAGTAACACATACTACATTTTAGAAGACATAAGAACATTTCTGAACACTTCTGGAGTACTAACACAGTGACAGCAATATATCTTATAAGGCACCATTTATTTCACACAGCATCCGACAGAATTAGCGCTTGCATGTGTATGTTACTTTAAAAAAACGATCTGGATATTAAAGTATCAGCTAATAGACATCGCAAACACGATTTTCCTAAAACAAATCAAACTATTAATACTCACCATTTGTTTTTTTCGTAGCTATCAGTTCAACCTCACTAGTGGAAGCCGCCATCTTTCCCCAAACAAGTGCACGTGGAATTAACCAGGCATTACTCATCGAGCGCAGAGCGGATGTGAGCAAATCAAGTGTCGATGCCATCGATATGAGCGATGTCGCCAAGAAAAAGTTTTCAAACATTTTATGCCAAGGTCCCAAGAAGCAAATTTGATCCCATTGGAAAGGAATTCTTTCTAAAATAAAAAAAGCAGATATTTATTTATCAAACACCAACTATGCTGAGTGAGAAGAATATTAAGCAGACCTCCCTCCGTTTTATGATTAGAGTCGTGGTTATTTTTAAAAAGTAATTTTGTCTAACTTAAACATGCTGCTCTTTAGGTTTATCTCAGGGTATAAAACTGTCACTGGGGCTTTACACTTACTTCCAAAAGAAGCTATAGCCTACTATTAGGCTATGACTAATAATATATAAACCTAAAGTGTACTAATAGAGCATGCACATTTAATATCTACAGTTTATCTGTAAATAAGAGATGTAGCATTCAGCTATTGTTCATTTGTGTACCAGGCTAGTGACAGCTTTGCACATTTTTTTCTGAAAGCCGTGAAACCTTTTCAGTTCAACACCTTTAAAAACAGAAGGCAAATTTAGTGAAAAAAGTATTTTTAGTCTTAAATCTTAATCCTAATTTCAAATGTGTACATGATGTAAACTTAAACTAACAAGTCAACTTATTTTTATATCATTATTAAAATATTAACATGTAGCCTACATCATGCTAATATTATAAACTATACTTTAGGAAATAACAGGCCTAAAACTTTGAGGTTTTTACTAGGCAGACTTTATAGGTACACTGGTATCATTTCACAAGGTATCAATCTAATGACAGCTTTTGTGCCTTTTCTTTTTACTTATAGTGTTTACCCTGGTTATCCCCATTAGCCTACATCCATAGTCTGAAAAGAAAGTTTGACTTTTTAGTTATTAATGGCTTTTTATTTTCTATTTTTTTACTAAGAAAATTGTCTATCTACAGCATCTAACAAAATCTCTAAACATGAACAGGGTCGGTGCTTGGGTGCAGTTGTCATTCTCACAGCCTGCAGTCTCCTCATTAATCAAATTTATAAAGAGTCTTTCATGACTCCTCATCCCCATCTGTGCTCTGTCGCGTGGTGTGTATCTGCATGTGAATGGAGACAGAAGTGCCATAGCTTGAGTCACCAGTCTCCTTCACAGTGAATGAATCAGTGGAAGTGTTCCTGTGTCTCAAATGCAAGTAAACTACACATAAAGATAAAAGATGCCTGAACAAAAAATTAAGAAATAAAAATTGTACTTGCATATTTAATATTTGATAAAGATAATAGCTATGCATGTCCACGGACAATTTATTTTACTATGTTAGAGAGAGAGAAAAAAGGTCTGAATCAAATGGGATTCTTTCGGCATTTGGACCATTGATTATATACAGGGACGGATTATGGTCTGTGTGGGTCCCTGGGCGGAATGTTTGCGTGGGCCCCTGCACAAAACATTCAAGCAACCTTCGCACCTCCCCTTGTGCAAACCCTCTGACAACATTTGCACAACGTCCATACCTCCACCTGAGAAAAACCTGGGCCCATGCTCTTGGACTAGGGGCCCCCTGCACCCCAAGGGCCCCTGGGCAGCGGCCCCACTGGCCCGGTCCATAATCTGTCCCTGTTTATATATATATATATCTATTGGTGATCATTGCAGGTACATTTGGTGCTATTTTATTATTATTTTTTAATTAATTTATTATTATTCTTTACTAATTAATATGAACTATTATAATTTATTTAAAACGTGTCTTAAATAGCTAAAAATCATGAATTAGTCTGAATTAGTCCATCAAAATATTTTACAGTATTTTTCTTTCTGCAACATTTTATTAATTTTAAATAGGCTATAAAAGCCCTATATATTTACATGCTAAATTCTACAACACAATTATTTACAAATAATTTTTTTCTTATGACGCGTGTCCATAAATCTTGCGAAAACTGGTGAAATAATCTCTCAGAATTATGTAAGTTACAGGAAATGATTGCTGCTACAACGAAATGTCACTTTCACTCACTAATAAGATCTGAAGCACTGAAAAGTACCGGTGCTCTTTCTAAGAAAAATATTGATCCAGTACGTAATATTTTATTTAATCTAAAAACTTTTTACACCAAGAATGATTTTGTAGAACATCAACTCTGTTACAGAAATAGCAAAAGGAAAACAGAATTTATTACAGATTTCACATTGGGTTATTTAAATCTCTTTTAGACATATTTTCATTAGGGTCATGTGTTCTTAGCATTTATGCCAGCAAGTGGAGTTTTTGGCAAAAATACAATAAAACTGTCAATTCTGTTACACAACATTGTTATACCGTGGTAACAACGTTTGATGGTAACAGACTAACAGACTACACCACCCGCAATTTTAGAATCACCCATATATATATATACACACACAAAAATCAATATATATATACTTTTATAGATATAGAGTCTTTTTGAAACGTAAAGCAAGGTTGTATTCAAGGTCTGCCAGCCTACTATAGAGACAGTTGGGGAGAAAAGCAAGATACAAAGACATACACACACACATAGAGAGAGAGAGAGCGAGAGAGAGAGATTAATCGAGCTTCACACACCAAGAATATATCAACCACTAAACCAACACATGGTAGTGTCAGATTATTTTGGGGAGGGAGAAAGGAAAAAACAACAGCCCATAAGTGGATTGAGAGCCCCATCAGCTCAGAGGCATCACAGGCACGCGCATCTCTCAGCTGGAGCGCATCATCTGTCCATTCCGCCCCCCACTCGGCGCGCACGATATGTGAAGGGGTAACGCTCATACAGTGTCCCGAGACCCGAAATATCTGGACGAAATGGTCTTAAGAAGGTGGATTGTTGGAGATTTTGCATGGAGGCAGCGGGACACCTCCCCATAGTTTGGCGTAGAGTCTCTGTGAAGAGTGCGCGAGAGACCGACACCAGAGTTGCTGCGGCTTGGATTGAGGACCATCTGCTGATTTCCCGTCAACAATCTGTGTTTCAGAGGCATAACCGACCCTCAGACGCGTCGCTATCTGGCAATAAGAGCTTTTAGAGCTTTTGTGGATAACGTACTACAGCACTGCTTGTCTCGCGGCGGTCGCTGAGACCTGAACTACACCACCAGGTGCCCCCGCTTAATCTATTCACTGGATAACAATTAATACTGCAGAATGTGTTCTTCTCCTTTTGGACTGCTCTCAATTGCATCTAGTGAAATTTGTACTCGGGACCACACAGGATGAAATGGACATCAGCCCTGCAATAAATTAGCCAAATTGAAATTCAGCGAGAAGTCTCATCCGAGCTATAGGAGTACATACATTTATGTATTCTGATTAAATCAGACAACGTTTGATAGATCGCCTGGCATCTTACTGACAGTGTGAAGTCTGGAATACAAGAATAAATGAACCTGAGTGGACAGACAGAGAATTAACCATATCCAACATGTTTAAACGGGGTAAGTGCAATTTACAACTTTTATTCCTGCTGTTTTTTTAAATAGACATAAGTTGAATTTTGATTCGAAGAATATTTATACTTAAATATAGATTTATTTATATACATAAAAATGAAATGGAATCACAGCATGCTCGGTTTATTTATAATTATACATGATCAACACTTAAAAATGCATTTATTTTTGTGCATTTTTTATTTGAGCTGTTCTCCCTTGAAAAATAGTTTTTATTATATATAAGGATGCTTGCTGCAGGTATAGCAACAATTAAAAAGGGATATTTTTCATTTAATTTAAAAAAGTTTTCTTTTAAGCTGTTTGAAATGGAAACAGAGGATTTATATACATACATAAATAAAAACAAAAACGCTTGTTGCAGTAGGTTCTGAAAGTTTATTTAGCAGGCTGTTAAGTTGCTCAGCCCATTTTCCCAGAATCATGTGTGTCTGCCCCCGGGTAAGCTCAGCGTAAAGCAGATGTGTTTAAAATATTCATCATCATATCATGAAATATTTTCTTAAGCTGCTAGTGGTGGGTGCCGCACTGCAGTTTATGGCCGGTTTTTCATCAGAAAGCATTGTGCTGTCTGCCTGGCTCCAATATATTTCTCTTGGTGGCTTAAACAGGTTTGGCTCAGACAGTCTGTCACATTTATTTATGGACAATGTTTATGATGAAATGATGAAGTGTAAGGAGTGAATGGTAAGTCGATAGATTAACTGGTCAGTGCTAAAGCTGTCAGTGGGAGACACTTGAATGACCTGCATATTATTGCAAAGACTTGCCAGTTTGTTTTTACTAGATCGGTAGTTGTCAGTCCTGGTCCTGGATACCAGTTGAGCCTTATTTAACACGCCATCAGCTCATTACTAGAGGCTCCAAGATCTCAACAGGGTGTGTCAGATAAGGGAGACAACTAAAATGTGGGATCAGAATTGACAGCCGCTGCACTAGATCAAATCATACATGGATAAAACTGATAAATATGATCTTACTGCTTAGTTTTTACCAAGATATTTCCCTGACCCCATTTACTGCACATTTAATAGTCTCTAGACCTTTTGCATGGCACTATCACAGACGCTGAAGCTCTCAGGTTGCTGACTGCATAACCACATAGTGAGTCAGTCTAGAAAACCGAATTTCCTCAGAGGAGGCCCAAAGCTTAATGCAGAGACAATTGTTATTTCAATAGACTTGGCGTAGGAACAAAACACACCTATCAAGCCTCTCACAGCACACTAAAGACCCCTTATGAATGCCTGTGAGGAGCCTCTGGTGCAGATATGAGAACAGTGGGTTGGTTTTGAACTGATTTGGATCTGATTTTCATTTACCTCAAAGTACACCACTACAGTGTGGTTTTGCAGTATCCTTTTGGAGATATTTGATCCTGCATATTTTTTTGAGGTGCACTGTATTTGTGTGTGTTTTTTTTTTTTTTATATAGAGTAGTAGTAGTAGAGTGAACAGAGTTGTAACTGCAGATGAAACGTTTTAGGAATGTTAAATATATATCATTCAAAAGTCTCACAAACATGTATTTGTTTGATTAAAAACACAGCGGAAACATTAATATTGTGAAATATTATTGATCCTTGATATGGTCCTTCATCAGTTCTTCTAATAAGCTGATTTGCTGCTCGAAAACAACTTATTTTCAATGTTGAAAATAATTGTGTATGTATATATATATATATTGTGTACTATTTTTGTAACATTATACACTAAAAAATAAAAAAATAAATAAAAACACAAATACAAATGTATACTTTTAAACAGTAGCGTGCGCGCACAAATCATTTTTACAAATATGTTTCTACACAACAACCTTAAACTTACTGTTTTACATCTCACCGTCAGTCTCCCCAGCAAATACATAAATTGGCATCGACAAGATGGGTCTAGATTTGCCAACAGCTGTCAATAACACCACAAATTGTATGGCTGTCTAATGGAATAACTGTGTGTTTTATTTTTATTATTTTTTTATAATTACGCAGAAAATTTGTTTTTAAAAGTCAGATGAGTTGCTTTTAGGCTAATGAGGTTTCTTTGCTCTGTTGGGTATTAATTGGCCTTTTTACTTTAGAGTGCATCAGAAATTAAGAAACATTCTGCAGCTTTCTGTCGTGTCTATAAGGCATGAATAGAGAAGAAGGTACCGAATTTATCAGATGCGCTAGTATGACATTTTCCAGAAACGTCTGTGCTATCTGGTTTTGTGGCAGTGCCCCGTGTGCCAGTCTCAGCAGGGCTGTGCTGTTTCTCCTAGTAAGAGGTCCAATTTCTGAAATTTCTTCCTCAATTTCCTCCCAAACTCACTTAAACACACACAGGCATGTTTTGGTCTCGGCTGTTTTAAGGAAAAAAAGGGCAGCCACACTTATCCTGCCCATCTCCTAGACTGCCTCCAATTTCTCTGTCTCTATCTTCTGCTTGCACTTCACAATTTCTGACAGGTGTTTAAATTGAAACATGTATATATGATGCTACATGGTATATTCAGATTCCAGATGCTGATCTGAAAGCAGTGCTTCAGACCGTAATTGGTTTGTTTTGTTGTGCTGAGCTATCAGTATAGAGAATTTCCTCGTTTTAAAATTCAGCCTTGAAACACTGTCAGGTCCGGAAATCTACAGCTGACAAATATATTCTGTGTTCGAGTGGGTCCAGCTCGAAAAATCAAGCACAGCACACACCTGCAATCCAACCAATTTCCCTGCCAAATCTCTCAAAACCCTGCAATGAAATGAGAGAAATAACTCTTTTGTGGATTAGCTATGATTACACAGCTGTGAGTGGAGAAACTAGGTATTCAGACGTGATCCTACAGCGTTGTTATGGGCAGATGGATGGGAAAAGAGAGCGGCAGTTGGTAAGCAAAAGAGGAAACACCTGTGGCCTGACACCACTCTCCTGCACAGCTGCTCATATTCCCCATTTTTGAGACCTTCACTCATCACCACAAACACCCTTAGACTGAAATATAGAGTAACTAGAGACAACCTTTCCAGCCTGCACCTGCTCAGTACTGTTATTTGGGCTACAGGATACCCCTTATTATTTGTAAAAACCTGACAGTGTAAATTATAGCAGCAACATAATGACTGTTTTCACACAGGTTTCTGAAGAACTCACTTTTGTTTGGCCCAAATCCACACAGTTGGTGCCTGTTTGTGGTTACTTGTAACGGTCGCTGTACAATAAACTGGAGCAGGAATAAATAGTAAAACATTAAAAAAGTCAAACACTTCACATTTAACACTTAAAATGTTTGAAAACGACCTTTCTTGAGTTGTGTAACGAGCCAATCGTTTCAGGGTCGTTGAGTAAGAAAGGTAAAAATAAATGCATATTATAACAATAAAAGTGTTTTTTGACCTTCGTGCATGTCAACCTTGCTGGGGACTCCCAAAACTAAATATGAACCTTCCATTACTTATAATAGGGGCACAATTGGCCTTCAGCATCATTTTCTCATGTACTGTAGTGTTTTAACGGTGACAGTTGGGTTCTGTAAGTAAATAGCCCATTCATTTTCTCCAAACGGGAGATTTTTATTTTCCAATAACTTCTAAACATTTAAAAGCAGACCTACTGTGGGCTACATGGATGCTAATTGATTGGCTCGTTACTGTATGCTTTCGTCAAAGCTGCATGATTTCAAATTAATTTGAAATAATCATATTAAGCAGCTGAATTTTTGGTGAAAAACGACATTTGCCATGATTATGAAATTTTTCAACAATCAGAGAATTGTGACAAACACCGCAAATTACTTTGATTTGAATGAATTTAATTGTTTTTCGCAACACTCAAGGGCAGTACACATGTTTTTGTTTTTTTAGTTATTTTTTTCAAACACTTATTTGCTTTAAACTTTTGCTTCAAATTGACTTTAATAATGTTTTGATTCGTTTTATAACTTATAAGGATGACTTAATTAAAACTTTTATATGGGAAAAAGAAAAATATTAACAGAACAAACAAAACAATCTTCTGGAATTCTTGATTGTGATTGGACAATTATGTCATCTAATATCAATATGATATTTCATAATATGGACCATCATCCACTTATTAGATACTGAAACAGATGCTATGTTCATGCCTCTATAACCCTGCATGTGCTCTTGCATTTCAAACAAACCTAAATGTTGGCCTCTGCCAATTTCGATTATATATTGAAAATGACCTCAGAAAACTTAAGTGTACTGCAGTAATATTGTTGCAGTGTTTGTTGCTAGTACATTGTAATTAAATATTGTAATTAAACTACTTTGTTTTTGATAATATGCAGTATAAAATAAATTACTTGACTGTAAAGTCTTTCATTATTCTTTTCTCAGAAAAACATCAAATATTTTTTAGCTGTGGGAACAAACTTGCTTTGATCAAAGTTTCTTTTAGGAACCCAGAAATTTAAATTCTGTCATTAATTACTCACTCTCATGTTGTTCCAAATCTGTAAGACTTTGCTCATCTTCAAAACACAAATTAGGAGATTTTTTTGTGAAATCAGTTTAGTACAGCAAGAGTACTACCACATTCAAGGCCCTGACACGGTCAAAATAGCCCATGTGACATCAGTGGTGACAAGAAAAGAACGGTTAAATAAAGTTGTTTATTTTCTTTTGCTCACAAAATTGTCGCTTCATTAAATTACATTTGAATCACTGATGACACATGGACTATTTTATCAATGTCCTTACTACATTTCTTGGCCTTGAACTTGGTAGTTGCACAGCTGTCTATGCACCATCAGTAAGCTCACAGTTATTCAAAATCTCAAAATATAAGTTGTGTTTCAAAAATGTATCAAAATGTTACTTGTGTTGACACACTGTGAGAGTGAGTCATTAATGACAGAATTTTAAATTGTGGGGAACTATCCCTTTAAGTAAAATACATTTTTTTTAGCTGTGTGTAATTCAGTAGTTTTAAGTAGTAATACACAGGCTGTGATCACATCACTGGACTTTAATTACCACACAGTTATGAAACATGCCTCAGACCTCTCTGCATGCCAAACAGCTCATTTCCTGAAGGACACTCACTGAATGACAAAAAGATGAGCATAGAGGCCAGCAAGCACCATCGCCTGTCATCCTACCCCGTCCCAAGGGAGATAAATTCTTATCATTCCAGCTTTCTGTAATTATATGTAATTAGTAGCACAGGAAGTGGTATTTTAATGAGAGTCATTCACTACTTATGTCCTCATCTTCGTGCACCTTACGACCAGTTCAAACTGAGCACAGAATGCTTTGGTATGGACAAGAATGGACATTTTACTCATATATTATCTGCTTGGTTTCTTTCCACATACGTGTTTTGTTTTTCTTCTCGATAAGACTGACTTCCACTGGCATCAGACTGATAGCGGTGCATTGTAATGGTTAAGATGGAATGAGTTTGCATTCCAGATGCTTGTAGCTGACATTTCATCTTGCAACAATCTTCTCATTAACTCATAATTCATATACAAACTATGATTAAATACACATTTCCTGGCTGCTGTGGTGTCCAGAAGGGAGGAAGTCTCCAGCGTAGCATGTGGCATCTCTAAATGCCCTTTACCAGCACCTGAAATCTCAGCACAAATATCTCTCCTCTGTCTTTGGAGTGGAAATGAGATGCTGGCTTGGTCATTAGTGGATGATAATGAGGTTAGAGAGACAAACAACCCTAAGCCCTGTTGGTTTTGTTAATATTAATAATTAATTTCTGATTAAGTGGCTAATTGCGGTGAAAGGTCAGGGTCAATGTAAGGTGCGTTGATGTTAGAAGATGAGTAGAGTGGAAAGGAAGGGAAATGGAAAAAAGATATTGTCTTTATTTATTTAATAATAATAAAAGTCAATTTAAAATTCAGCTTAATGTTGCTTAAAAATAATAACAGAAAGACAGTTCCAAATATTTATATTTTCAATAAACACTGTTCTTTAGAAATTTGTAGTAAAATAGTCCTTAAAAATCTTACTTTGTATTCTGAAGGATTCTTGTGACACTCAGGACACAATAATTTACAATAACAATAATGTATTACATTTGAATATGTTAAATTCAATATTAAATTAAAATATATATTTTTATTTGTAAACCGTTTTTTTTTAAATCATGTCTTACCTGGCCTACAGGGCAGCTAATAAAGCCAGAATTATCGCTGGTGGTGGCCCTTCAGAAAAAAAGGACATAATGCCCTGAAAGGACAGTGCAACAGTGTTGACAGTCATCCCAAGCGTTCTAATGCTCTACTGACAGATCCACCTGAGAGATCTTTTCATTCCCATAGTGCCATGACCAGTGAGTGGTGAGACATAGATGCTGTTCTCCCTGCAGGCTTTGGCTGGCATCTGTCACATTGCACTACTGACACATGACATGTGGATGGCACTGGCTGAGGAACTGGATAGTCATCGGGGAAACACGCAAATTCCAAAGAGAGCATGTGCGAACTGAAGCAGCCATGCAAAGATATACGGTACACTGCATAAATCAATGTACATGCAAGGGTAGACTCACACACAGCTACACGCCTAAATCATGTTTCCTCTTAACTGTGCAACCTTCAGAATCTGTTCATTTTCTTATGGTCTATAAATGCAGGTTTTATGTTCCTGCTGTGTTTAATGAAAATGATGGAAACATTATCTGCAGTCCAGTCCATTTTGGTAAAATCTTTGCCTCTTACTGAAGTCTCCTTTATGGGTTTGTTTAATTATAAAACTCTCAGCATGGAGCTTATAATAGCCAGAAACTATGATGTGACTGTAATCTTGCAGAGTCGTTTTTAGGCTCCCTCTTGTTCTCCTACTTTAGTTTTTCTCTCTGGCTACTTCTCTCCTGGGTACTGTATCTGCTTCTATCACGCTTTCTTCTGTGATCTAGTAATGGGACATAATATAGAAACTGGAGATGTGAATGGGATAATAGTCACTTTCTTTATGTTGAGACAAATCATCATCTTGGATCGAGGCCATAGAAGAAATCTCTGTCATTGCTGGGCATCTTTTCACATTTTACTCTCAACTCAGATTGAATGAGAGATTGAGGTGCCGAGAAAAAGCACCAAATAAGAGAGAGTTCCTCTGTCTCTTGCCTGCAGGATTTTCATTGTATGATTGAAGCCAATTTAAAGATCAGTACTCCCTCCAAGATATTCTATCAATAACTCTACGGTGGGGTGTCTGGCACACAGTCCTCCTGGGGGCAGAAGGAGCCTGTTTATCTCCAGTTAAAAGCTAATATGGCCATATCTATGTTTAACCTTATACACGAAGGAAAATAGCAGTGCGAAAGAAAAAACAGAAGTGAAATACATGTAAAATATAATTTGTTTGTGAAGAAATGACAGAAATAACATTAAATAGAGATCAAATGGGGATTTTTGAATTCAAATAATCTCAATTTAAAGCAGTGGTTTTTAACCAGGGAGGTGGGGCCAATTAGGGGCACCAAAAAACTTCCAAAAAAGGTACAAAATTTGTCAGTGGGGCTGTATTCTTATTTAGTACCTAAATGGTTAATATTAGTACTCTTTAAATGGGTAACATCTCTGTGACATCTCTGTTTTAATATATTTTTTGTATGAGAGCGAATAAACTGTGGTAATATATGCTCTCATTTCAATTGATAAAAAAGCTTTAGAGCAATCAATTTAGTCATAATTATGGAAGGGTCTGTGTGATTTTGCCAAGTAAGACATGATCCTGGATCAACATTACTGTCCAAATATATAGACTTATCCCAATCCCACCCCTTAAACCTACCCCTACCCAAAATTCATGCACAAAATCAGTGAGAAATGATAGCTGATTAACAAGGGTGTAGAAGCACCTAACCCTGATCATAAGCCTAAAACAGAAATTTCCTGAAAAACGATCTCTCAATTTCGATTGGTTGATTGGAATGTTGTTTCAGGATCAATAAAGAAGATCTTGTACTTGGTGAAATCACGCTCACCTTATGGAAGAGGTACTAAAAATCGGGAATTGGAGTTCTTCGGACATTGTTTTGGAGATATGGAGACCATAAAGGACCACTTCTCTAGAAGTTTAGAAACAATTTCAACAAGATATCTAGAAAGCAAGATCTAGAGCAGTTATTTTAATTAAAAAATAAAAGGACAGAAAATCAGGAAAATAGGGACAAGAATTCAATTCACGCAAACCTCAGCGAAAAATTAGGGTTTAAATATACAATGGGATAACAATGGAGAGATACAGTCAAGGGAAACCAATCAGAAAAGAAACTACAAACTGGCACAGGAAACTTAGGAGATAAAAAACACAGAGTAAGGCAAAACCTGAAACTTAGGACAATACTAGTTGTGTTTGAATACTCCTTTTATCTGAAATAAAACATCAGATATTTTAATACGAACACATTCCCTTTTAAGGCTATTTACTCTTATACTCTTAAAGTGCCCCTATTATGTCATTTAAAAGGTTGCTAATATTGCTTTATGAGTCTCTTAAAACAGGTTTACACGTATGCAAGGTCAAAAAACCTTTAGTTTACTCCAAAAATACATTTAATTTTACCCCATTTCTAAATGATTCGTAAAGACTTTTTGAAGAATCAGTCTATCTAAACCCCTCCTTTCTGTGAGCCCTCACTGCTGTGATTGGTCAGAAGGCGCAGTTCCTTTATGATTGGTCTACCGCTACAGCGTGTGTGGGAAAACAAAACGCCCATTGCCATAATTGAATGACAGCACAGGGTACAGCGTCTTCTTGACATGATGGAACATGATTCCACATGGAAATTGTACTGTTTGTGGGCGGGGCAAGATGTTTGCGACGTAGAACGTGGGCGGACATTATGCAATTATGTTACTTTGTGACGTGTGGCCGTAAAAGAAAAAGATTTGAATTGGTGACGACTCGTTTAGGCGAATGTGAACCGACTCTTTTTTTTTTTCATAGACAATAACTTTATTTATTGTGCACTGTCAGCGTCACAACTTTGGAGATTTACCTTCACATACAGCTACATGACACACTGCATGAAAGATCATATTTGAAAAGGCATAATAGTGGCACTTTAACAGCTGTGTCAAAATTCATTTCTGCCAAGTCTTCTGGAGATATGAAACAACAATCTTTGAGAAATAAAATTTCCTTTGGGTATCTATGGGACATTATCAAAGGTTTTTACAAGGGCTTGATACATTTTTCAACATAAAAGACAGAAACACTGATATATTTACTTCAACAAAGGTACTGCAGCAAACATCCACTACATGATTGTCTTCACAGACACTGTTCACTTGAGTGTCTCATAAGTTACCGTTTTGACATTAGGGCAGGTCATGAAATGTTAAACTGCTTCCTGTGCAAATAAACCATAGATTAAACCTTCCAAATCACATACTGAGTTTGTCAAATATTGTCACCCGGAACCAAACCCCCCTGGAAACTTCTGTGCCCTTTACACACACAGTTGCAGTATGCTGTTTGAAATCTGTTCCAGTTAAGATTTTAATTTGTATTCATTTCTGCATCCTGTTTGGTACCTTTGCTAATTTAAAAGACATTTTAATTAAATTCTGAATGCACAACCCTGGCCTGAATAAGTGTGCAGGATGTCAAGGTCTGCTTCTGAATTAGCTTCTCAACAACCGTGTGAAGGCCACATGTAGTGATATTTCTGTATACAATTCTAACAACAACAAAGAAAAGATAGTTTGATTTACGATTGACTCGAAATACAGCTGATAAGTGCAATTATATTTTCAGCCATGTTCTTGACTACTAAAAACACACATTTTTACAATTGGACCTTGGTTGCCAGTTCAAGTTCAATTTCATTGGTCTGTGTACTTTGTTCTGCATACCTAATATATTGCATCCAATTCACTTTATCTCTATATCTCCGTATCTTTGTGCACTCTCCTGTTAGCATTTAATAAAAGATAGAGCAATGTCAGCTTCTATGATGAAAATCCACATCTCTCATCTTTTTATCTTAAACTGCATTGTTCTCAGAGCAAAAAGCCATTAAAATAAAACCCATACTCGCACAAAGTTTCTTTCCCTGGAAATGGAGTAGATTGAAAATGATATACAGACATGAAATCAGCTTTCTTATTAACACAGGAGGCCACTCAGCTTGAGTGAGACTGCTGTAGTTGCTAGAACAGTGCGAGACATTCAAAGCACACGGTACTATGGGAATGCAAAGCTCCCAGTGCTGCCTGCAACCCACCTAATTGCCATCCATATTTGGTGACCACAAAAATCATAGAAACTTGTGGATTGACTTTTGTCGTGGGCCAGCAAGCAACCACACAGAAATGCCCAATTTATTTATTTATTTATTTTTGAACACCATGGAAACCAGACACAACAGACTAGCATTGTCCAACATGAAAGAATTAATTATTTTCTAAAAAAAAAAAAAAAAAAACAATAATATTATATATTTTTAAATAATAATAATATATTATGAAATATTTAAAACAAAAACGTTATATATTATTTAAATAATTGTATATACAGAAATAATTTAGTTTAATTGAGAGGCTAGGCTGCATGTGTTAAACACTAAGACTTGATTTTAAATACTATTAAATACTATTAAAAGAGATGACCTAGATTGCAGCTGTAACGGTCTGGTCACACGGGGCGTCAGCGTCAACAATTGACGGAAGGCGTGGCTGAAGTTTGGCACTGACGCCATGCTCATAGCAGCGTCAGCCAATGAAATTAGACAGTTTGCTGCTCTTGAACAGGATAAACGTGATTGGCTGCCGCCTGGCTACTGTATTTGCATAGAGCGATACTGATTGGATGACGCTTTCGTCAGCGGCGCATCACTGGCGTTGTTCGCGGCAAAAGTTGAAAAATTCTTAACTCTTACTGCGAGCAAAGCCAGTGAAGCGTCGCCGACGGATCCACAATTATTTTCGGCAACGCTTGACGTCACCCATTTAAAGTCAATGGGAAGCGTTGACGCTGACCCCCGTGTGAACACACCGTAATTGATTTGTCCAGTAGTGAATCTTTTTCTTTACTTTCATGACTCTGAAGTCTTTATGTTCTTTTTCAGGAAGTGTGATTGAAGCTTTTAGTGTCAAGACAACCTCTGGGAGAGCCGTTGGTTTAGCAGATTTGCCCTTGTCTCTTGTAGCCCAGCCATGTCAGTAATTCATCTAGTACAAACAACAGAAGAGTAAGTGAACGCTTTGTGCCAAGCAGCTCATTTACACTTCCATGTTGTGCTTTTAGGCCACAATAAACCCTGTTTCATCCCCCATCTGTGTCTCTTCATTTAAACCACATACTCCCAAAACCCCCTCACCAGAGCAAGAAAAAAAGAGCATTGTAATGCAATGAAAGAAAAACATTGCAACAAAAGAGAGATGCTACAGAGATGCATATTTTGTACTGGATTAACATATTTTTAAAGGAGACAATGAGAATGTATGTAAAATGTAAATTTAATGGAGAGGGAAATGAAAATGAGGTAAAGGCTGCAGCTGCAAGGATAGGCATTGGCTTATTTCAGGATATTGATGGAGGGAACTAGTTTTTTTTGTCACAGCTTCTCTCTCCCATGATAGATTTTCCGAGAAGCCCAGCAACCAACCTCAGTCGGCCAATCGGAAGGTCGTATTCACGGATGCCTTTGTGCCCATCTTTGGGCTAAACATCAAGACCTCACGTTACCAAGGGAGCTGGAACTTGATTTCAATCACTTTGATTATATTTGCATTTTACTTTACTTAATTCAAGTCTTTGAGAGCCTTCTTTAAAAGCTCACTGCACAAAGAAATGATGAGATTCACTGGAGGGTCTTCCATCAATTGATATTTAAAGGCAAGCTGCTGCAAAAATCAGTGGGTAGAAGTGGAGGGGAAGTATTAATAATAGTATGCGGAGGCTGATTAATGAAAGTTGCGGCTACAATTACTGTCAGTGTGGTCAAAATCATGCAGGACTTACCAGTCTAATATTTGTATGTGTGTGTATAGTTTTCAAAATGGCTGCCAAGTCAGCTGTAAGCACACAACATACTTCATACTTATCCTATACTTTCTTTTTCATCCAGAGAAGAAAAGCTGTGTTTTCTATCCTCCAGTCCTTTCCAGGTCACATTTTTCTCTGTAACGGTTTCATTATTTAAGCTTCCCTTCTATTGCTCTCTGCTTTTGGCGTTCAAAAGAAGTGTACAGCGCTTTAGTAAAAGAAGAACTATCCTGTGCTTACTCTAAAACTACACTATACATTATTCACAACAGGTTAGGGTCATAGAAATGGGCCTTTTAAGCTTTTATACACAAATGGAACCAAGATGTGACAAGAACTTTACAGGTCAAAGACTCTTTTTACATTATTTTTCAACATTAGCTTTAGTTTACAGTTGGTGCACAGAAATCAAAAAAAATATTTCATTGGTGTGACATTATAAGGAAAGGGATATTTCAATGCTGTGATATTGTAAGGAAATTTTGATATTCGCTACTACACACTGAACAAAAACATACAGTAACATAACAGAACATAACATTCCATAAACAATGTATAGCTTAAATAAGGCTGTGTTAACATTTTGAGAACATAACACTGATGAACAAATATTACATTACTAGAAAAAGATTGATTTATAATTTCGAGATAACCTTGCAAGAACGTTGGCGAAAGTTGTAAGAATGTTCCTTGTTAGCTGTGTAGCTAAAATCAGACTACAATGCTAGCTGGTTTCAGATTTGATGTTGGTTGATCAGCTAACCCAACAGCACATGTACATCTGGAAGATGCCTGTTGAAGAGCGCTTCATCTTCTGTGTCCAAACACACAGTATGATAGACATCTTTAAAGGAGTCATACAAAGCCACAAGCTAATATGATTCTTTAGGGTCTTAATGGAAAGTTTGTCTGAGGTCTGAGGTAAGACACCAGTTCAGTCTGTGTGACACGCTGCTGTCAATCAACAATTGTGGGAGTGGCTTCTGTCGATGTTACTCCACACCGACATTCATTTGAGAATGGCTTGATTTCAGAATGGGCAACTTATTTTTATTAAATTAAAAGAAAACTACTGGTGGATCTTTATCATTGTAGGATGGTTATGTACTCACACTCCCAACACACATTTCAGTCCAAACAGCTTGTAAAATTGCATGTGGCACCGGATGACCCCTTTAAAGGGTTAGTTTACCCTAATTAGAACACAAATTAGGATATTTCTAATGGAATCTGAGAGCGCTGTCACTCTCCACAGACAGCAAGGATACTACTATGATCAATGCACAGAAACATAGCAAGTTAGACATTAGTAAAATTGTCCATGTGACTTCAGGGTTTCAATTGTAAATTTACGAAGCCACTAGAATAGTTTTTTGTGCACAAAGAAAACAGTAATAGCATAATTTATTCAGCAATTCTTCTCCTCGAGTTACCATCTTCCGCCATTTTGGAGAGTACCTCCAGAACATAATAAACATAATCAGCATCGTTTACATTCAGCTCATTACATTCAGGGGTAGTCTCCAAAATGACAGAAGATGGTAACTTGGATAACTGCACACAAAATGTAATCTCATAGCCTCGCAAAATTACAGTTGCACCCCTGATGTTACATGGACTATTTCCCCAATGTCCTTGCTATGTTTCAAAACATCTTAAAACATTTATCAAATTTGACTATTTGAATGAGATAGGAAACTTCCAATAGATTTACTGCAGATGAACAAACACTCTGTGTAGTGTACACTCTGTTGTATTAGGGGCTGATGTACATGTGATTTAAAATGCTTATGGTTTTCTAAGATATTGCCCAAACTCTGTTTTGCTAATAAGCTCACACAACCACTAATATTCCCCATATCACTCTTTTCTAAATACCAGCACAAAACAGCAACCAAGACAAAAACCCAGCAGAAGGCTGTGGTCCACATATGAAGTCTCCCAACTCTGCTGCAATTATCTTGCTGATTGGCAAGGCCGCTGGCTTTACGCAGATGCAGCTGTGCTGAAGCAGGTGCATCAGCTGCGTGTGTGCGGCTGCGCTGGTACGAGTCCGTCCACAGACCCCTTCTTCTGCAGAACATGCCAGAATCACACAGCAGACTGCTGCTGCTCCGAGAAGCCGCCACTTGGACAGGTGCGAGCGTTTAACGTAAACAAATGCTTTAGCCTACTCCGTCATATATGGCTCACCCTCCTTCGATATCCATTAAAGGCTGTTTTTGGCAGTTTTTATTGGGTTTCATCCAGCTGCCTACATAAACAGGCTTCAAGACTTCAAGAGACGCCATTGCATTAAAATTGTAATTGTTTCGAAATTTCTGCTTGAGAATGATCCCTGTAGATGTCATGGTGAGGACCATCTCGACCATTTAAAAAAAGATGGAATGACGTGTCTCTACTTCCAAAGTGAAAATGTCAGAGAAATTGTCACTGTCTTTTTGTGCTAAAACAGTAACTTGACAGAAAGCATCTTTGGGGGGAAAAAATGAAAAATGTGCTCACTTTGCATTAATTTAGATAGAGATGGCGGGGTTTATGACCTATACTGCAACCAACCACTAGGGGTCAAGATAAATGTTTAAGCTTAGAGGAATAGTTCACGCAAAAATAAAAATTCTGTCATTATTTACTCACCCTCAAGTAGTTTTAAACCTGTATGAATTTCCTGTACTAACACAAAGGAAGATATTTTGAAAAGCAGTATCTAAATATTTTTTGGGTCACCATTGATTTTTTTTTTTTCTAGCCAATGCTGACCAAAACAGCCTGGTTACAAACTTTTTTCAAAATATCTTCCTTTGGTGTTCAGCAGAACAAGAAATTCACACAGGTTCGAAACTACTTTAGCGTGAGTGAACGATGACAGAATTTTCATTTTTGAGTGAACTATCCCTTTAACATTTCAGAATGTTTGCAGCACACTTGTTTGGGATGTCTGGCACGAATATAGCTCTATGAAGAAGCTCACAGCAGGGATGTATCTAAAGAGGAGAAGCATCTTCAGTTGTCACTTCATTAGTGTCCGTTGAAATTTCTTGTTTTTAATGGTTTGGTGAGTGATGGTTACAGCTGTCATGAAATTGCATACAGTGTCTGAAACTGACAACAGCAATGTTATTATTAGCAGATTTCTGGACACTCTACTCCTTTTTATATTATTCTATTTGTTTTGGTGAAATATGAAAACAAATCCAAACATCTGTGTCAAAAAGTTCTGTTAGAATGGATTAGAACTTAAAGTGAGTTAAAGTTTTCTAGCTTTATACTTATTATTGCAATGGCTGTCTGTCTATACATTTATATAAATATATAATATGTAATACAGTATATACAGTAATATGGCTGCCCATTGCTCCAAGTGTGTGTCCACTGTGTGATAGTTCACTTCTCACTGCTGTGTGTGTGTGTGCACTTGGAAGGGTTAAACGCAGAGCACAAATTCCTAGTATGGGAAACCATACCTGGCCACATGTCATTGAAATAAAGTGTAACCAAAATGCATTCTTTATTTGAATTGACTTGAAAACATTTAACTACCCAAAATGGATTTTTCACAGCAGTGCCAAAATAAGATTCTGAGTTCCCAAAAAGAGCCTTTCAGTGATCATCTCTTAAAACAAGAACATTTGTCCTATATAAAAATGTGGATCGTTTTTTCAAAACATAATAGGATTATGGCAAATCATTTAAGCACAACCTAATTAACATTCATGAGAAAAACCCTCCATTTCGTATTCTATTTGTATTTTTTTTATTGTGAAATCACAAAGCAAATCATTTTACACTTTAAATTTAAAGTAAACAATATTTTGATGTATGTCTCTTTAAATGCAATTATATAAAATGTATATAACTATTTTTACATGTCTTTGACTATAAAAGTGAAAATATTTTACTACATGTCCTTCTAAATACATTTAATAGATTACTGTATATCAAAAACATAAAAGATCATGTTACAATACGTGCGCATAATTTATGAGGTAAGCCTTCACTGTTTTGTCATATCACAACCAGCACATGTGCGCTTCTTCTTTCACCGATGGTTCTCTTCACTTATTAAAACAAAGTGCCGTTGATTTCTCACAGACACTCCCAAGAAAGGTCATCTTCTCCTTTGAGTAAAATAATGTGTACTACAGTATGAAGTTACACACACTTAAGCGTCACTAAGGTTTATGTCAAACTGTCCAAAAATGCATGGTGGCGGAAAGCATCTGTCACGTTGGAGAGCTAATTATTGTCTGAACGTGCCTGAAGGTGTGTCAGAAACTCTGTGTTATCTTCATAAATGATTGCCAGCATGTCTCCACCAAGAAAAACAAGACAATCGCCAAGTAAACACATTGCAATTCAAAATGATAAACGGCCTGAAAAAGAATAAAAAAGGGAGCGGAGAGATCTGATTGATGCATTAATCAGCGCCGTACAGACACATCAATCTAACTGAAGAACTGCCCATTAATCCCAACCTTGATGCCTCCCAGGATTGGGATAATAGCTGATGGACAGTATGACCCATCAGGCCTAAAGTCTTTATGGTAGTGTCAATACTACTGGAGTCCCTTATGCTTTCAGAAGTAGTGAGACAAAAGCCCCAACCCTGAAAGAGTAATATCATTCATTATCCATGACTAACAGGCTCTCTCTGGCTCCAGTGAGGGGTTGTTCCTGCATCCTGGAGTCTGGTGTCATTAGCGGGATGTCGTCATGGACCCCTAATGCAAAGACAGTGTCGGGATGGTGGAGGACCAATGTCTCTGGTGGGTCCAGATCTCTGCACATGGTATTCATGACTGCAGCCGCTGCCTTAGTACACAGCAAAAAAGGTTTTGTCACCTAAAATGCTCTTTGTGTGGTAACATCCAAACTTACTGAATTCATACAGATTTATTTATTAACCTCACTGGAAAAAAATGACTTCTTAATAAGCCTTAAATTAGTATATTTTGACATGTTTTCCCGCAGAAATATCTGCATTTCTAAATTTAATTGAGAAGCCACACTGCATAATGCTTACTAGATTGTCAGTCCAGTGAGAAAAAATATACTTCCATTCAAGACACAGATTGTGTTATACTGTATACTGCTAACTTGTGAAAGAAGAAAAAAAAAAAAAAACATTATCTGAAAACTCTTTAGTGTGGCTGATTGACTTTTACCCCAAAATAGGACGGATTTGATTTAGTTATTGAATTTTAGATAGATATTTTTAGATATATACATGTAGATAGATAGATACCAACCATTTTTCTGTTGTTTACAGAGCCTACGGCCATCACAGGCTCAAACATGACTTAATCCCATTCCAGTCTGTTGTACTGGATGTACTGCCAATATATATTTCCTTACAAGGAAAGAAACAACTGCTAATTTTTAGTATTTACAGCAAAAACATTAGAACACAAATTATGATACTACAGAAGCATCCCCACAAAACATGCAACCCACGTGCTTCTAAACCTTCGGGGAAGACCTCCCACACGCATACCCATATGCGCACACTCTAAAGCGCAGTAGGTGAACGCTAACCTCCGTGAACATGCAGAGGTGCTGTAAACATTTGCACCCACTCATGCAAGCAAACACACAGCAGTCAGGCAACAGCAGTCACATGCACTGATAGAAAATGAAAAGGAAACTTCTGTCCCATGACTCATGTATTTACATGTGTCCTTCACTTCAGTGAGATGTTGCTCTCATAATGAGCAGCCGTGAAGAGAGAGACGCAGTGCAAACATGGACAGCGCCATTTTCCGCTTATCTACTTTCTCCGTTTCAAGGCCTCCAGCAGGGATATCGCGTGCATGCGAGTGAGTGTGCGTGTATGGCCTCGAAATAAATAATTGATAGAAAAGGGAATTATTAGCAAGTGCAGGATAATCACCGGGGCTCTGACTAATTGGAGACTGTTTTTCACCTTGTTGCCGGTGCGAGAGCATTAAAAAACTGTAACCAGAGGGGATGTGAAGTATAGACCAGAGACAAGGGAGCAAGAACAGGAACACAAGACAGATTGTTCCATTTATGATAAAATTCAATTAACGTTAGACTTCCTTCAGAATGAGGGAGAAAAAATAACAGTCACAGATGAAAAGCTAAACTGAGCACTCCAAGGCCCAAAAGGCTTTAAGGAGGGAATTCACCAAAAAAAATCAATTGCGCCATTTATTTGCACATGCAGTCTGCATTGTTTTAGCTCTCAATTTACAAACTGAATTATACAAATCATTTAAAGGTGGGCTATTTGCATATAGCCCGCCTTGTTGGCAGTGGCAATTTACATTAGCTCCGCCCACTAATGTGTGATTGGGCTAGTCATCATGACAACACTGCAAAAATGCTTTTCAAACCTGGATTTTTTTTTTTCTTTTTAATAGTGAAATTATCTAAAAATTCTTAAATAAGGAAGGATTGTCAAAATGGAAAATGGAGGAAGGAAAATGTCAAAATTAAGTGACTTTTTGCATAGAACAAGCAAAATAGTCTGTCAATTGGGTAAGCAAAATTATCTTATTTCAAATAGAAAACAAGATTATTTTGCTTATCCCCGTTGGCAGATTATTTAGCTTGTTTCAAGTGGAAACTTTTTTTTTGTAAAACAAGACAATCATTTTTTCTTGTTAAGGAAATACTTGATTTAAGAATTTGTATATTTTGTCTGGAAACAACACAAAAAAGTGAAAAGATGGCTGTTTGACATCAGCACCAGTGGCGCAGATGGCATGAAGTTTGGTGGTCCTATTTTGACTTGATTGACCCAGGTTTTGGAGAATATTTTTCTTCCTTTTAAAATTTCAAATCACATCAGAAAAGCATTTATTTTCAAAATAAATAAAGGAAATAATCAAAATGTTGAAAATAAATGATTGTGTAGGGTTAGGGCAGGTGTAGGGAGCGCTTCATTGTCCCAATTAGGGTGTCAACCATAATAATATGAATTAAAATGAACATTTACACTCAATAATTCTATTTTATAATGTACCTCAATGGTGAGGTGTAGATAATTGCCACTTGCAATAAATAGCATACAATTCTATTTGGATTTAAATAGCATCTATGCTAAGAAAAAATGATATTTTCACTTAGTGCAAATAGACTCAAATTTAGGACTACGTGTTCTACACATAACATATGCATTAATTTTAAAGACATCTCACCTCATATTGTAAATGTTTTAAATGTTTTGGCACTTGGCATGAAAACATCACGGATAATTATAGCAATTGTTCAAAGAATTTGCCCCTTTTAGACACATTTACAAGTGTTGATTTGGGTGAGAAACTGTCATATTTGTATCTAGTTTGATAGTTTGATCAGTTTAGACAGACATTGCCTTAAAAAAGACATTGAGTTTTGACTGCTTGAGATTTTTTGATGTGTGTGATGAATGGCCTTCATGAGCATAGCTTGCAGTGCAAGTTAGATATAGTGTGTACTCCGTTTTGACTGAGAGCAGAAAGAGCATGGTATGTGTTGTGGGTAAATGACAGTATGCGCCCCTGAGAGTTCAGTCGAACAGTTATTGTGTCCTTTGCATTTAAGACAGCTTGTTGATACAGAACATTCAATGTCGCAAGCACAGTTTTTCCATCGCTGTGTTTTTCAATCTGTGCTTTTGCCACTGCCTGTTGGCTTGCTGCAGGATTTTCTCTCTTCTCTCTTCTCTTCATGCTGAATTATTAAAAAGTGTTTTGATTCACTGAATGATTGTGAATCTGGGGCTGCGTCTCTCAACAGCGCAGTCGCATCACTTGTTTTTCGCTCTTCAGCTCCCCTGCTTTCCGCACCATGTTTAGTCACGAATCAGCCCTTTTTTTTCTCTTTTTTTTTTTTTGGCGAATTGCTACCTGTCGACTGGGGTAGGCGTTTTCCCTCCAAAGATATACCCTGATGTCTACCCCCTGCCTGCGTGCTGAGCTATTTCTCTACATCTACATTCAGGTCAGCCTATAGCAAGAAAGAAAGAAATAAAACAAACAAATAAATAAATAAAGTGAAAGAGAGAGCTCTTTTCATTCCCAGAATGCACTGGGAACTGCTTCCAAAATGGCACAGGATGCTTAAGTACTGTCCCTGGAGATGTGAAACTCCTTCCCAGACTTTCGATGAAAAAAAAAAAAAGTAAATAGCCTCAAATATTCCATGCTTTCCCTCTGTGAGATCTATAAATCCATTTCTATATACGAATACAGACATATATAGGCCTATATATATATATATATATATATACAAATACATACATTTGCACTTGAAATCAACTTTTACAATTGCAAACACATAATGCAGCCTAGTTGATAACAGAGGTATTATAGACCTTTTATTAAATTACCGCTGTGCACCAGTAAAATAATATTAAATCTATATACTGTATGTGAATGACAATATACCAATAATTGCTGACCTGAGAACTTCTCATAATATTTACTGTAAGTAATCAACTTGTGTGTTTTTTTTCTATCAATTCTTTTGAATCAGTAGGCTACTAGTGATGCCAGATTTTAATCACTCAATTCGTTTAATCTGTCAAAAAGGTCTGATTTGCTTCTGATTCAGTTTGATTCATTTAAATAATTCGCTCATGCACTGAATAATGTGGAGTGATTTCTCACACCCAAATATTAAAGTCGTTACTTCTTGAAGCTGAAAACAAAAATGGCACAATTTTGGTTGATGCCCCTGGTTGACATCATGCAGCCATCATGCAGCCAGCAAATATCTGTATATAGATAAAAGTTTGGGTTTTAAAAACATTTGTATTTGTTGCAACTGTTTAGCTGGCCCCTACGGACAACACCACCTGGCTGGTGGCCCCAGGTAATTTGATTTTGAGACCCCAGGCCCGTGATCTTCCCTGAAACAATGCAGAATGCTGCCTTGAGCTTGATCAAAGCGGTGAGCACAGTGATGTTATTTTTTGTTGTCTCTGCTGCTCTCCATGCTTATGCTTTATTCACATCGGCACAGGGAATAAAACAAGATCCCTGTAGACACTATGATGGGTAGAGTTAAACATAGATAACAAAATGTTGTGGCTCACAGAGGCTTGTACGATACATCATGAACTCAAAGCAACTTGTTTGACAAGCAGACGCTGAATTGCATTTACTGACCAAATTAAACGCATCTGTCACGTAATGGGGAAAGAAATAAGGCTTGATGTGAGCACCAGTGTTGTTTTATAAGAAAACTGGTGGCGGTAGCGTTTCCTGATATTTCTCAAACATGGCCCCAGGCCCGTTCTATTGCATGAACATGAGGCAGTGATATGTCATGTACTGTCGGAGTTCTCAAGGGGACAGAGGAAGCGTGGAGTATTCTCAGTCCAACCGATGACTTCTCATGACGGTGACACAGGTTGTCTTAAAGTAAGGAGGTGTGAAAATATCAGTAAAGAGAGCTTGGGTTGATTCTATGAATAACGATTATACTCTACAAATCTGTATGCCTGACTTTGTTTTGTTAAACACAAAAAGTAATTGGAAAATTATTGACTTGTTTTGTTCATACATTGAAAGTAAGTGGGGTTAAATGTTGTTTTATACCACATTGACTTTTACTATCCTTATAGTTGGGCCCTGCATTTATGTGCAGCCTCTTATTTTCAATTAAAAAAAACTGAACTCTAACAGAGGCATTAAGGTCAATGATCCTGCTTTGCCCAGTCAATATAAATCCTCTCTCTTGGGCCAGCCTTCACTTTTTTGGAACTTCTATCACCCATCACTGTCTCCATTTACTAATCAAGCCTATCCATTCAGACACCATCTGCACTCGATAAAAAGGGGCATTAAACAAAACAAGGCTTTACTCTTCTTTTCGATGAAAAACTCTGTGTGCTCCCATTGACCATTCATTCAGGGCTGCTCAGTGATTCTAGTGTGATAGGACAGCGGTGGGCTTTATTCATTCCTGCGTTGGGGAGTTTTGAGGGCTGGGTAGTCAAAACCGAGTCGAACACAGTGTCCAAACATCAATTGGAAATGCAGCTGTAAGAATGGACGTCTTGTCTTTCTTTAAAAGAGCCAGTTGACTTATTGGTCAAGGCATCAACTGATCATAAGCTTGACAGCTCTTTTGCACGATTTGAATTAAAGAAGTCATTTTTATGAAAGCATTGCTGTCAGAAGGTTTAGCTGTTTAGCATGGCCGCATAACCCCCTGCTGGTAAGGGTTGTAACCGCTCAATTTGGCTGTTTCTGTCATTACATTAACATTTATTCATTTAGCAAGTGCTTTTGTGCAAAGTAACTGATGAGGAACAACAAACGAGGAACATTACCAGCCATTCGTCACTGCAATCGACTTGTATTTTTCCATCTGCCATCTTTAACATCATAAGCAAAGCTGGTGGATTTCAAACTGCGTATGTCCAGGGGGGCACCAGCCAAGCATCTGCCATGGAAATGAATGGGAATGGATAGCTTTCTCCAGGTATTATGGACCTCCTTTTACTTTCCCTATTAAAGCAGATAGGTGTTGTATGACTAGAAAATAACTGCCCTGGGATGTTTCCAACATGTCTGCGAAGTAAACTGACTTAACACTTAATGCGATTTGACTGAGTTAGTGTGAAAAATATCAAAATACATTATCAAACACTGACCTGTAGTCCAGGGGATGTGCATGCAGGGGTTTCTACAGCAATATTTTGAAAACTCTGAAGCAACCTGATCAGCGGTGTGTCTAATTGAAAGAGAAAGCAAGAGAGATTGTCCTGCTGTAATATACACAGTTTTTTCCTCCTCCTCACAGTCACACAGTCAAACACATTACAATCCAAACGCTTGTTTTGACATCTGACAACAACTGCAAATATCCAAGATGTCAAAAGACTCTGGAAGACCGTTATTTATTTTGAGTGTGTGAGCGAGAGAGCCAGTGAGCAAGAGAGGTAGGGGAGTTGATCTTGGGGCAGTATGGCAATAGCATAGAAATAAATCACAAGACTACAATGACTTTACTGTCGTCATGGTCATGGTGATAAAATATCACAGAACAAAAACTCTTTCTTCTGATCCTCTTTTGACAAAGATCTTACATGAACTGAATAGCCTCTTTGATGTTTCCTGGGAGAAAAGATTAATAAGACGGGATGTGAAATACATAATTCAGTTCTCCCAAAATGCCTTACATGATACTTTAGCATGCTAGGTATCTCCTTTATATGTCTTGTGTGTCTACTGTTGCACTGGAAATATTTAACAGACGAAATTGGGAAACAATGGAAATTCTATCAATATTATTCACGTTTCAAACCTGTATGACCTTCTTTTTTTTATGTTGAACAAAAAATAACAGCGCTAATGTTTGTACGGTCCTGCTTGTTTACCCAACTTGGCCCCATTTCAAATTCACCAAATGCAGCCCTTCTTGCCGCTGCTTCTTACCACTGCCTCTATCCTCCCGTAGACACGCATTTAAAAATAGCAGCTGTCACCGAGAAAGAAAGAAAAGAAGGATATAGCAGGAGACAAAAAAGAAAGGGGAGCGAACAAACACTTTTCAGATTCAAAGCAGCGCACAGGGTCCTTCTTCAACAATGGAAGCTCGCCTCAAAAAACCCGAAGGTTATACAAAGACGACCAACCCTCTGGGGACAATGCAGGTATTGTGAACAGCAAGCGGCACACGCGAACATGTCCAGGACCCTGTAGTGCTGATTAATAGTGAAATGGCAGAGAGAAAGAGAGACACAGATGCCATGATGAAGTGTTGGCGCGTGTGGAAAGGGGCTGGCGCCCTCACGCATGCAGTGCCAGTGTGTGTGGCGATATCCTTGAAGCAGCAGGGGAACGGTGTCAACACCACACCACTATTAATCTGTCGATGACCTGACTCAGCCCATATAATGAATCAAAACAGATCGCTATGTGTATGCGTATACCGACAGTAGCTCCCACTTTAGACCCTTAAGTCACACTTAAAAATGTCTGAATGCATTACATTGGATGCTTAATACAAAAACCAAGTGGCATCTGCAAAGAATTGATAAAGGCATTTATATTTTCACCCACTTCAGCCATTTGAAGAGAAAATTTAAATAGTTATTCTTTTTTTCCCTCCATACAATAACAGTCAATAGAATTTAATTTTAATTTAGTGTTTTTTTAATTTTTATATATATATATATTTTAATTGATTAGTTTTGGTTTTATTAATTTTATTACTTTGCCAACTTTAATACTTTAAAAATAATTGTTTAAGGGTGTGTAAGGTGTTAAAGGTTTATGTGGCATTTTAGCTTCCAATTCCAATTACATAAAAGCGTTTGCCGATCCCAGGGGGTTAAAACATTAAAGTTGTAGTTTACCCAGATATTTAAATTCTGTCATTACCTACTTTATTCATGACCGTTATTCATTTTTGGATAAGAAATTAAGATATTTTTGATGAAATCCAAGAGCTTTCTGAGCTTTTCAAGGCCTAGAAAGGTATTAAAGAGATCCATTGGTCCATATTTTAACAATGTCCTTTGTTTTTACTTTTACTAGTTTGGTAACAATAGCAGGATTCTATTAAAGTATAGTGTTGTTTAACTGTCTTCACCTCTACTGAAATGAGTGTACCATCCCAAATCAGTCACATACTGTACGAGGTTCTATTATAGTTAGGATAATGCACTGTAAGACAGCTGCTTATGTAGGCAGCAATGCCTCACATTGGGTTTTTTCTCGGGTCTAGCTAAGAAACATTTGCTCAAGATGCATGTTCAGTGCACAGCCCGTCCATTGTGGTACATCTTGTTGCTTGACGGTGGAACCACGGAACATTGTTTTTTGACAACAATACATGTTACCATCTGTTTCTAAATACAACCACTGGCAATGTGTTGAGCAGATAAAAGATGTTGTGACAATAAACAGTTGAACAGTCATCATAACCAGCGATAAACAGGACTACGCTCTGTAAATGAGCCGTCAGGGGCTTTGAAGAAGGTCGTCTTGTACTCCAAAGCTAATTTGAATGCAGCTGCAAATGACTGTAGGTGGAGCAATAACTCAGACAGGGTCACTGCGTATGGTGCTCTCTCTCTCTAAGGTCGTGACTGGGAGTGGGACGGAGCAATAGCAAAAGTTCTATCCATAATTCAGTTTCAGACAGAAGGTGGAACGATGTGAAAGAAAGCAAAAGTCTTATTTCTCTGTTAAAGAGGTCAGGCTGTGGATGACAAGGCCAGAAGCATGGATATTTCCTCCTTGTTGTTGACAGGGCTTGCGCCAGTGTGGGTACCTGGCTGATGCTAGAGGAACAAGAACAAAAAGAGGGAGAATATAAATACAGAGAGAAGAGAACCTAAGTGAAGGAGCAGATGGCACAATTGGTCTGCCAAGTCTGTGTCCTCCCTGCCTCAGTGTGAGGGAAAACAAGAGGACATCCACGGTGTGTTTGTGTGTGAAGGTATGGCAGAGAGTAATTTTATACCCCTTGACCCCTAATCTCACGAGCCAGAAGGAAACCTACTGATGTTTGGTTTTTTAAAGGGCATTTTGCCCATCAAATGACGGTGACTGTCTCAGAGGTTACAGGAAATGACTGAAGAGTGAAAGGTAGGACTGCAGACAATTTGAATCCAAGGTCGAGCTTTTACATGTTTTGTTCTTATCCTGCCAATTTCACTGCATCGTTTGGCCCCTGTTGTTAATTTTTTTAAATCAGTGTATTCTTAATGTACCAAATGAAAAAGCTCCCTGTATCGATGTTTCCTGCAACAAGATGTGAATTGTGAATTTCGCATTTAATGCAATAAAAATAAATTGTATTAAAAAACAGTTCTCACAGGCTGCAAAAACAAGCCAGTGAAAGGGCAGTTTCTTTTTCAGGACCAGTGCAGTCTGAATCATGATCAAATATATATTTTTTAGTAAATCGGTGTTGTCCAAATCACAAATGAACAATGCTCATGAACTACAGTAATTCTTTGTAGTAAATCACAAACATACATCATGGCCACTGTAGTCTAATTGATGAACAAACATCTCATTCTCTGAACTCGTGAACTGAATGAACTTGTTCTCTTAAAGGAGAAGTTCACTTTTACAAAAACTTTTGCTGATAATTGACTCACCCCCATGTCATCAAAGATGTCCATGT
>JAUMHG010000059.1:10222406-10238046 GCA_032359395.1 Enteromius anoplus
ACATGGACATCTTTGATGACATGGGGGTGAGTCAATTATCAGCAAAAGTTTTTTTAAAAGTGAACTTCTCCTTTAAGTGAATCAGAGATGTTTTTTGAATGAATCAAAGCACATACAACACAGCCAACAACAAGATTCCTTTAAAAAATACAATGTTAGCAGCTGTTACAGCTGTCATTCTTCCCATCATGCCACTTACCTGGGACTGATCGTGCACACCTGTCGCTTGGCCACTCCCCTTGCTCGTTATCTCCTCTTAATAAACTGAACTTAAACATTTGATCTGGGGCCTGTTCCATAAACCAAGATTAGAGTATAAGCCAGGCTTATTTCAGTTAGTCTGACTTATTGCCGGTTAATTTGTATTAAAATAAGTCAGACTATCTACCATAAGCCTGGCTTATTTGGTAAACTTGTTTATGGAACAGGGCCCTGTTCTTTTTATTGATTTAAAAACACAGTGTGACTGACATTGTCTGATTCATAATCAAATGACTCTTTTGAAGCATCCATTTTAGTGAACCAAAGACATACAGTCTAGTTTAATTCCTAAAAAAGAATGACTCTTAAAAGCTGCATCCAAAAACAGTCACTGCTTTGAATCAGTCTGAAACACTTCCGTGTATAATTTGTTTTTAGCAAACGTATGTTCACAAAATGGACAATATTTAGCCTACTAGAAGAAGTGAATCAGAATCGAACTGAATTAAAGTGTGAATCGGATTCAAATTGAACAATCAATTGATTAAATTATCAGAATGATGCAGCCAGACTGTGCACAGCCTCTGCTGGGTATATTTAAAGAAAAACAGGGGATGGTTGTTACATATTATAGGAGTGAGACATGCAGCTTGAGTGTGTGGTTATGTTGTCTAATCAGGTCTATGTGGAACACTTCTAACATTCCCCTTCTCTCTCTTTGTAATCCACTCACTTCCTTGATCATCTGCTACGTGACAGTACTGAAGAGAGGAAGGGGGTGAAATGTCTCAAGCGCACATTTTGCCAGCTCCCCATTGCGTGCAAACTACACACACATTGCCACCGAATGAAAAAGCGACACAGCTCGGTGAACTTCACATGTGAGGCTGTAGTTTGTCCAATTCTCGGCTCTGGAAAGCCACCAGGGTTACAGTATGCATAGAAATCCCATTCCCTCCCCACTGTAAGCTCCTGGGCACCAGGCCTGAATGCACGGACCTCTGCTTCCTGATCCGCCGTAATGGATTTTTTGAAGCTTGCAGCGGCGAGAGGATGTGCAGCTGCCCACAGTCGTGATAAAAAACATGCAATATGGAGCCACAGTGATGATGAAAAAAGTCCATGTGAAAAACATACACTCACACACCGACAATCCCATAAACACGCTTGCATGCACACTGGCAAGAGATTTTGACGGGGAAAAATGTGAGTATGTGGGTGGGATGTGAAAGGAGTGAGGCAGGACGGAACCGTGAGAGAGAAAAATAAAACGAGGGAGAGGTACGGGAGCGAAGAAAGAATACAATCACAGGTAATCAAAGCATGCACTTCAAACAAGCCAAGACATTTGTTATTATTTGCAGGGTTCTTTTCATCTGTTTGTTTGATACTTGCTGTGTATTAAAAATGATTTGCCTCAATCACCAAAGGCAATTTTCCCAACATACCCTTTCATTTCTGATGACTATGAAGCTGCTCCTCCAGTCACACCAGGGAGTTGCTGGGGCAAGTCTTAATGTGTGGGGCAAGACCCTCGACGCACCCTTTGATTGGCAACATCTAATAATTCAGTAATCAGTAGCAATCAACGACAAAATACAGAGCAATTATTGCACTGCTTGACCCCCGAAATATTAGTCAGTGGGTATATTAGAAATAATCAGCGGCACTCTCTATGTTATTTGTTTTACATAATGTTTTGTGTTTACCTCATATATGAGATATGTGTTTGCAGGTAACCCAAAAATCTGTTTGACAGTTACAGGATTTTGTGAATCACAGGGATGGAGTGAAAATGTGTGCACATGTGAGAGAAGGACTGAAACAGACAGACAGACGGAGAAGGAGGTGCTGCTGGCATTTAATCAAGCAAGTGTTCTTGTGTTAATCTGCCAGCCCACCTGATCAATGACTGAGAGCTCTGTGTCTTGTAGAAGACGACCCCCAGGCTGAGACACATATTAACTTCAAGTCCCTCGCAATAATGCACTACTACTTGCATACACAGTTTTGAAGCTTAATAGGTTTTGGAATCTGTGGTTCTTTTTTCAGGTTTCTTCTATGATAAAGAAGTTAAAAAGTACAGCATTTATTAAAAATTTAAATCTCTTCTAACACCGTAAGTCTTTTCAACACATTGTTGCTGACTGAGTAATCATTTCTAAGCTAAAAAAAACTACCGACCTCACTTTTGATTTGGCATTGTATATTGTTAAAAAGATTTCAATTGAAATAAATATTATTCTTTTAAATTTTTATTAATCAAGGAATCCTGAAAAAAAAGTATTACAGGTTCCAAAAAAATATTAAGGTGAACAAATGTTTACAACCTCAATAATGAATCAGTATATAACAGGAATTAATTATAATTTAAAGGATATCCAAATGATTTGAAATTGCAATATTTCACAATTTTACAGGTTTTTCTGCAGTCTTGATCAAATAAATTCAGTCTTGACAGGGATAAGAAACTTGACCATATTTATTCATTTATTTAAAAAGCAAGATAATATATTTTAAATTTCATACATTATTATGTATCTCTCTGAACAGATGAATACTTGATTATGATACACTTGATTATACAACAACATATACTTAATATTTATTTATTTTGCCTAATGAAAAGCCACTTTGCCTCACATAAACCCCTTTAAGGATTAGGGTCAGAGTCGAATCAGTGTAGCTCAGTTAATTTTGTTGCAATGAATAGCTGATTATACATCACCCTTACATACAGTATTTCACCAAAAACAGATGTGCAGGGTGTCTCGCCTGTGTATTTATACGTTAAGCGATAGGTACCATTTTCTGCTCTCTCCCTCACTCGTTTCTACATTTATATCACTGTGCAGAACTCTGTAACCCCAGATGCATTTCTGTAATAAAATACTGCGAGAAATTATCCTCTGTATTTTCAGTCAGCCCATTGGGCATCATTATTCTACCCAGCATTCCCCTCCTCACCTGTGACACTAAGTGGAAGAAAAATTACACCGTCATACCCCTCCTGTTTCTCTCTCTTTCTCTACTGCAAAATTCTAAAGACGTTGGTGGGGGGGAATATACAAGAAAAAAAACCCAATTAATTTTAAGCTGCAACATTCAGGCACTCCGAGTACTTGATCCTTTCCCCAAAATACTGAATCACAAACGCAAGCTGAGCCGCCACATTCCGCAGACAGTGGGCTGATCCCTGGACACCAATGAGCTCCATTCAGAGTGCCTCTTTTTTTGGCCTCAATGTGTACTTTATGTAAACCCCTTCATTATTTGTACCAAAGTATATTGCACAATGTCTGCTCCGATACGATAACCTCTTAGCACAGGCAATTACAAACTAATCGCTTGCTGAAACAGTCTTACACCGAATGCAATTGCTCAGCCATGGATATCTGGGTTTTTCTCATAGTGAATTACATCCCTTTGCCTCTAATGGAGATGAGGTTTAATCTGGGATGTATCAAATGAGCCAATAACTTTGTTTATGGCAATAACGGCCTTGATAATGCAGATATGCATATTTTATCTGTCTACGGGTTTAAACAGTGAGACAGGTTGATTTAGACTGGTGCACTGCTAAAACCACACCAACCACCAGAGGGGACTTTAATGGGGCGGCCTGTAGTCTTGTAAGCGCATGACACGGCTCAGCCCTGAGGAACGCAAGATGCTTTAACTGTATAGGACTGCACCGCAATAAGCTTCACAGTATCTGCTTCAGAGCCACGCTGAGCTGGGCCAAGTTTCCCTGCATTGCCCTGCTATTAATAGCCCACCCAGCCTCTAGAGGAACCCCACTAGGAAACATGGAGAGAGACAGAAATAAAGTGAGAGAAACATGGAAAAGAGGAGGAATTATTTTAATGGAAAAGGAGAAAGCAAGATGTTCAACAGCGTTGAGCAAAATTCTACCCCACTTAGACCCCACATGGTAGCCAGCTCTAATGCTTGATTTAAAAAAAGTTATTATTATTATTCCAATTTCTTGTACTAGTGAAACTAATTTTTTTTTATTCAATCACTTTGTCTCCTGAAGCTATTAACTAACACTAATAAACATCTCTATACAGCATGTCTGTATTTGATAAGAAAAGAGTAGAAATTTTGTAAAGATCAAAACAATTTTAATTTTGTTTTTTTATTTGAATATATAAAGACCTGAATTTTTAAAAGCCATTACTCAGTTTTCAGTAGGATCCTTTAGAAATCAGCATGTGCTCAAGAAACATTTTAATGTTAAAAAACTTTACTTAACCTCTCACACACACACACTTACCTCTTCACCAACACTACCCCTCACAGCAAAATTGCATTTTTACATTTTAAATCCAATTTAATATGTTTTTAAGCCTTTTGAAACCAATAAAACCAACAATACACATGCCATACGTAATTTATGTCATTTTACAAATTGGTGCTCGACAACACACAGCAACTTATTATGACATCGAGTGAGTGCATAGTACTGCTGGTTTGCAACTAGCTTGTAACAGGCTACCTGGTGGGAAATGTGTTAAATCTGACAGTTTAATGTGTGATCTATTTTGAAATGTTAATTTGCATACCATTTGCAGAATTTCTCTCAGGCATCAATTAGAGTACCCAGTAAGTCAACAAAATCACTTTTCAGTTCAGTGGAAACAGGACTGTGCAGAATTTGCTTCCACCCCACCCCATCCACTCTCCTTTAGGGACCCAGCAGGACCAGCTCAGATCCTGTCAGAGTCCACGGTTATCAACTCTTATTAAGAAGCGCACCTCTTTTTACCTCTCAGCATCCCCTAGAAGAATAGCATTTACAAAGTCGATGAGCTTCCCTGAGACAGAAACATTATCATAGTGCAGCAATCCGCCACCAGATTTATTTTAACATTTTATTACATCACATTTAATAATTGAGGACCACATGGCTGGTTTTCATTCACATAATGCTCAATGGATCGAGGCTCCTTGCGCAACGCGCCTTTAATGTGATCATTTCCCCCCCGCAATGCTAAATAATGCCGCTGTCGCAGTGTTATCTACTGCCATAAACTCGGCACTTCAGAACAGCATCACGCAGTCGTATTTTCCGATCCTTCTCTGTTGGGAACTGCTGTAGTGGAATAATTACTACCCTTCTTCTAGTGCGCATTACAAACAGGACATCAGAAAAATGCCATGCTCACATTGCTAAAACACGTGGCCACGGCATCAAAGATTAATTTAGCATTAATTGAAAATAGCCCGTTGTTTGACAAGCTGTAATGCGGGCCCGAATTAATCCTCAGAGGAGATCAAAACTAGCTTCCAATTAAGTAGCTGATAATGTCACCTGCACTGTGAGCAGTGTGGGGTAAGACACAGGTTTAACTGCTAAGGCTGTGCAACCTGACCTCTGCAGCCGCCCCCTCCATCAGCCGGGCGTGTTCTTGCTGCGCTTTAATTAAAGCGAGACCGCTCCATTCTGCAGTAATTATCTGATTTCACACGCAGATACGTCTACCTTATTACAGAAGCGAGCGGCTTGTTGGAAGTACATTTGTGCATACTGAGTTTGGAAATTGATTTAATAGTCTTTGATCATATTTAATAGTTAATTTAATAGTGGATTAGTGTTGGAGCCCCTCTGTCTCCTATTTTATGGCCCGTACTTTGGAAAACGCAGTCGCAGTTTATTAATACAGTAGCAAAAACTGGACCTTAAAATAAAGCCGAAAGTGTTTTAAGAAGAATCCGTCTACTATATGAAACACAGAAATGCTTGTTTTTCCTTATTGTACTGAGAGCGGTTCAAAAGGTAGCACACCGAAAAATGTATTGCCAGCTTACAAACCTCTAATGTATTTCTGACATGGTCTCTGTAAAAAAAATGCGCTTTGGAGTCCAATCCTACATTGACAAAATATCAAGAAAGAGATGTATTTTTCCCCAGACGCCATGGCTGTCTCCATTTCAAGACTTTAAAAACAAACCTGAGATCTGAAATACAAGATCATCCGTCTTCCAATAGCTCCTCTCGCCATCACACCTGCTGAGCAACAGCTATGTGAGTTCCCTCTCAATTAACACTGTGTTTGCTGCTCACACCACAAGGCCCTTGGGGAGAGGACCGCCGCTCCATAAAACCATAGTAGCCGGTGCAGCTTCCGTTCACAGAGCTTCCCGCTAGGCCTGCTAAACCACAACAACACAATTTTCTGCTATACCACCAGTCCCTGAGAGAGCTAGCTGTGAATCCGTGATCCTGTGACAGGTGTGATGCAGAATGAAACCGCTACGGTACACTGTCAGCAATCAGCCACTGCAGCATCGTGTGCCATTTAGAACTGAACTAAGAATGCCTTTAAATCCTAAATCTGAATTGCAATTTCATGCAATTAATATAAAATGGAGCAGAAAAACATAAATGAAATTAAACTGAAAAGGCATATAGCTTTTACTGGCTTGGCGAAGCTTTGTCTGAAAGTTTTGGGGGGAAAAGCTTAAAAGCCTTAAAAGAAGACAGACAGACAGATGCATAAGATAGAAGGACATATGGACTGACAGATGCCATATGATAGACAGACAGACAGATGGACAGAAATGTTCCTGTTGGAAATCCTTCTTAAGCTTTTAGCAGTGTTTTGGAAGGTGTTTCTAGCTGGTCAAAGCTGTTCATTAGATGGCCCAAGCTGGTCATTAGCTAGCTGACCATCTCCAAAAACCAGTCTGACCACTATGAATGACCAAATGATAGCCGGTTTGTTGCTAGTCCAAGCAGCAATTTTCCATAATACATCTGCCAGCGTAATCTGCATTGTCCAGCAGGGGTTATCTACAGCTGTTTTGTATCCAGCACCGTTTTCCCTGGGCATCTCTTTCTGCTCATTGGTCTGGGAATGGGGGCTGAAATGCCTGAAAAGCAATATGATGATTAATGCTAGCTAGCTCTCCTCCGCTATGAAGCCTCTTGGTTTTAATTGACCTTGGAAGAGTCGTCTTGTTGGATCTGCATTATGAACCCTGCACTGTAACACCAGGATGCTTCAATTGCGGAGAGTAGCGGCATTCTGTAGGTTTCAGAATAAATTATTTAAGCACCAGGCAGGAGCAAGAAATAAGCAGAGCCTCTCAAAACCAGCCAGCCAGAAATTAGAAGTCGAAGAAGCCATTTTAAAAGAAAAAGCCGATTATGGTGTGTATGTCATAGACTTCCTCCTTGTCATCCGTTCACCCGGTATAGCCATTAAATGACCCCAGGAGGCCCAAGGCTGTCCCCTATGGTTCTTCTCTATAAGTATTGTGGTGCAGCACAGCTTTGTGCAGGGTTTCATCAGCAGAGCTTATTAAGAGACAAAACGAACATGACCATTGCTACTGTGTCTCTCATCATGACGTCCGTAATCACCAGATCCTCATTGAAGCGTGTTGAGCAAGACAGGGACGTTAATGATCGCTTTTTCAGAGGGACAAAAGGCAGACAGATTGTCGAATTAAACTCGGAGACTTCCCACTGTCCTTCTTGACGACTTGAGGACCTATAGAGATGAGAGCAGAGGAGCTGTTAGACTGTATTTGGTAGCTGTAGTATGGGGGTCACATGATATTCCTTTTTCCAATATGTGAGATAAATAAAGGGAGCGGGTGAGAAATTAAGGAACTGATACTGGCGTATTGACCAGCACTACTGCAAAAAGAGAATTAAACACTCACCAATAAGCGTAGGCTCTGCCTGTGTAATGCGTCATATCTGCCTCTCCTTAAAGTAATGAGAATCCGCGTTACCCGAGCAGGCCAATTGTACAATGCCGGCCCAGAATGCCGTATGGCCCAGCAGTTTGTTGGGCAAGTGGATGAGAGGCTTAAATTTGATTCCATCTATTGCTCTCCATTGCACCATTCTGACTGGCACCGCTTCTGAATTCAAATGTCTGGCCCAGCATTAGTGCAGCACAGCATGCCAAAACCGGCTTTTTCTCCCCATTAGGATTTGGCCCCCGAGAGAGATCGTGCAGGAGAGAAAGTGACAAAGCACACACAACCGGCGACACTCAAGGCACAATTTTAGGTGAAGAACAGGCCTGTTCTAATTTCTTCCTCCTCTGTTTATGTGCGGAGAAGTGGGCATGAATCCAAAGTGGCAAGGGTGAACGTGCTAATTGTGCCTAATACAACATGAAAATGGTGTTTGTGTGTTGCCTACTATGATAAGCGAGAGAGTGGGCTAGGCTTTGCAAAGCCTGAACTCGGTTGCCAGTTTTGAGGTAAGAAACATTTCTCAAACATACCTTGAGGAACACCTTAAACTGGACGGGTGACTAGCTGTATGACAACTGAATTTTTTCGAGGAAAATTCTCAACATTTGTGACTTTTTATGTGGAAAACAAATGAAGTTAGAAATTAATAATGACAAAATTGTGATATTTGAAGGAACTATTGCTTTATGATAGCACATTATGTAGATAAAATTAGTTCAATCTTGTCCTAAATGATATTGTTAAAAACACTGCAGAATGCACTCACAATTAATTTGAACACAAAAAGTATATAAAATACAGTATTGTATTTTATGTTAATTTAGCATTAACAGTAAAATTAGCTAAATACGAACTGGCAATTAAAGAAAATTAGTGTCAGAAGACTTGATTGAAACAAAAACAAAAAAAAAACAATTAATTTATCTGATTTCAAATGTGTTGATCATTTTAAGGTCCAATTCTCACTATTAACTGATTATTAACTACGACTTTTGCCTCAATAAACTGCTTACTAATAGTTAGTGAGGTGGTTGTTAAGTTTGAATTAGGGATCTAAAATACGGTAATGCTAGCATAAATATGGAATACGCTAGCACGTTTGTAAACAACTATTTATAAGTAAGAATCCTCGATATAGAAGCCAGCACATGTCAGTGTTGGGATATGTGCAAATAGAAAGAGAGAGAAAGAGAGCGCGGGAGCTTGAGAGATCCCTTTCATCTTCTCCTGACATCTTCAAAGACAATGAGAATCACTTTACTTTGGAGTGAATTAACATGCAACACGCACACACACAAACCTTGTTCAAACACGAACGCCAAGGCAACTGACACCAGCTCGTCTCTGTATCCACTCCATCAGCAGTCTATTCTCCACGTGCCCTTTGTTTGGCTGAATGTCAGCTTGGAGACTATTAATAACAGTGGCAGTGCCGGGATGGTTTGAACTGATCTCCTCTCCATCAACACCCTGACTGCTCTGCACACGCAACAAAAGGGTGACGGGTTGTCGTGCTCATAATTCATAAGGATTCGTGAATGTAAGCTGGCAGGCGGAACAAATTCGGCTAATGGCCTTTTTTTATCTTTATTGTGGGTTTAGCTTCTGTCGGAAAACAAAAGCCACATCAAGCACTTGGCCCTTGTGTTGACATGAAAATCTTACCCTTGTGTGTCGTGTCCAGTGTTAGGGGAGCTACAGTTTCAAAGTTGCTTATCCCTTAAAGGGATAGTTCACCCAAAAATGAACATTCTGTCCTTGTGTTGAAGTTGCTTTGCATGATTTTCTTATTTCTGTCAAAAACATACTGTTTTTGTCCTTATAATGAAGGTCAAAACAAGCCTGAATATCGTTGTGTGGCCAAAAATAAATGAAAAATATATTTATTAATAAACAAACAAATGAAACACTGAGTCATTTTCAAAATATATTTTGTTCCAGAGAAAAAGTTCAGATGTGGGTGTGTAAATGATAGCTTGTTATGGTGTTTTAACTAGTGGCTTATTAGCAAGCATGGTATTACATAGTAGCACATATTAATTTTACATAAACTTATTCTACATTTCTAATCCTACCCAATACCTAAATTTAATGGCTACCTTACTAGCTGTTAAGTAGCACATTATATTTTTTTTGTTTGTAGCTTACCTTTACACAAAAACATGGAGATTTCTAAATTAATAAATCTCAATTACACTAAAAAATACACTAAATACAACAAAAATAATGGCCATTTATAAACAAGATATTAAAAAAAAATTCTTTAGGAAGAAAAAATCTGGTTTTCTGGAGAATGAATCAGAAGAAAGCTGTTTGAGAAACTAGTTTGCGCAAGACTAGTTTACAAATAAACATTTAACCATTGCCTCAGTTTTGTCAAATAAATACAGTGTGACAGAAATTGAACACACTAAACTGTTGGGGGAAAATAGCTTGTTACTGGAAAAGCTACAGCATTCTGACCTTCTGTCATGCAATTGAAAAAAACAGTCAAGTTAGCAGCATTGCCTTGGTAGTTAGATCACGTTTGCCTTGGGAGTTACCGGATGCTGGGCCCGTAATGGCTATAACGTGAACTAGACAGTCCAGTTTGACTATGGACTTCTAATAGAGCCTATTGCTTAATACGTTCGACCCACACTGTGATAATTGCATAGGATGAAGTCAGAGTACTCTGCAGACCTGTCTTCTCAGTCCTGCATGGTTTCACATTCCTCAATTTTTTCAATTCCATCGAAGTTATTTATATGTCATTGTTTCAGTTTTAGAGAGAGGCTTACAATTGTGTGGCATTAGTCGCAGCTCAAGGGCCTGTACACTTGGCAGCTGAGTGTGCTCATCTGAAAACTTGCTTTTCTTTGAGCGCTGTTTCAGTGTATGCTGCTGTGATAGACGGTAAACGCTGGCGGGCAGAACGTGTGTGTGTGCATGTGTGTGTGGGAGGGTTGATTTGATGTGTGTGTTTATCACACACAATTTGAAATGCATCAACTCAACATAACAGCTCTGTTTAAAATGAGCCCTCTCTCGTTTCTTATTCCAGCGAAGTTATTATGTGAACTATGCAATTATGATGCATTCGAAAAATGAATTTTGTGAGATTTCAGTTTTGGAGTGATTATTGGCATCACTTCTAAAAATGAAAGAGCTCCACTTTAAAATAGTGCCTTGCCCATTTCGTGCAAAAGTATCTGTGTATTCACATGAGTGTGCCGTCTACGTAATTACAGAGTAATCATCTGTAGCCATTATCTAATAAAGCGAAGAGTTTTTTTTTTAATATCTCTCTAAACTGAGCTTTCTGAGTAGAGTGGCCCTACTCTTGTTTTTAAAGTAATGTACCGGGTTCAGTACAAGTTCAGCTTAATCGACAGCATTTATGGATTAATGTTGATTATCACAAAAAAGCAGAGATCAAGGTTACGTTGAATCACTTAGAGTAGAATGAAGGTGAATGGATTCCATTTTTGAAGGATTTAAAAGCATAAATACAAATATATATTTGATAAAAGCACTTACATTAATAGTTATTTTAAAATGTGTATTGTTTCAAGCATAAAGCTGTTTAAATGGTCCTTTTTAAAGGGTTTTAATATTAATGGTATTCCGTTCTCATAAAAATACCTTGTGAAGCCAGAATATTCCTTTAAAGGGACAGTTCATCCTAAATGAATAATTCTGTCATTTACTCACCCTTGTCATTTCAAACTTTCTCTGCACAGCACAAAAGAAAAGATAATGACGATTTTCAGCTATTTTTGTGCATATTATGAAGTCAACGATACCAGAACTATCAGGAAAATAAGTAGCATGAAATTAATCAACGCAACTCAGCTGAGGCTGGTTATTGCACATTTTCTGAAGCAACATATTCACTTTAAAATTAAAACCATTGTTTGCTCTAAAATCTAATTAAAACGTGGATCGACACAACCAAAAAGGTAACGTGAGTGTCAACTAGTGTCAACCAAATGTAATGTCATACATATACTAACTATTAAAACATTGATGAAGGTTTGGTGCAAATGTTCATTTTTGGCTGAGCTATGTTTATTTTTGTCTTACAGACTATATGTAAAGCTCTTTTGGCCGTCTAAACCAAAAGAACACGAGGCATAGACACAGATACAAAGTACAGATACAATTTCAGATAGCCAATATCTCAGAGCATCTAAAAGCTCTTTTTTGCCCTTGGGATTGGCACAGAGTCTATTTTTCCATGCAGAAAGGTCTCTGAGATATATTTCAGGGATGTGTATTTGTTATGGATGGGTGTGTAGCGGTTTGTCATGCTGGCTAAGGTGGCATCGGTGTTATCTCTGCCTTTCAAAACCGTGTGTGCGCCTGAACTGTGGGCACTGGGGCACACACAGGCCATCTGTACCTGGGGTTACAGCAGCAAGGTTATTTCAAAGCACACACATGGTGTTGTGTGCACATAAATTCATGTGCTAAGTCACTAAACAGCAACTTTTATTCACAAACTTCCAAATTAGATTGTTATTAACGTGATCCTTATTCTAAAACACCTGACGCTTCATGCACGCATCATTTAGCTGATTCCCCCACTAATGTGTAAAAAGACATTTCAGCAGTTGAACTTTACTGGTTAAGCTGTATGTTTGAGATTCAATAAACAGAACTGGTTCTAAAGAGTCGTTTATTTAACAATTGGACTACACTAGCTAGCTGTCTGTTTGTGATTCACTTAAAAGAACTGGTTCACCAGAGTCATTAGTTGGACCATCAACCAACATTGGTTGCACTTACTGTCTTGATGCGCTAAAACAACCGATTCGTTTACGATTGGTTGGACTACACTGAGTGATTGTTTTGCTAATAACAAAATTTCGGGAGGATGCGCTGGATGATTAATCTCAGCCGGCCCGCATTACCTAATCAAACCCCTTGTTATCCGACCCAACAACCAAGTATAAATAAACCCATTTCCTTCACATCCACATCTCGTCTTTTGCGCACCCCTTCCCCACCCCTTCTCTTCCACTCACCCTGCTTGCGCCTTCCTGGGGGGCAGACGGGGAACGAGCTGGACGCCAAGCTCCTGCCCTCGCTAGGGTTCTAACCACTAGGGCTCGGAGTCTAACGTTCCCCAGGCTCGCCCCCGGACAGCACGCCAAATTTGCTTTATAGGATTATTAAGGAAGCGCGAACTCGTGAAAGAGATGTAAAAGCCTCCAAGTACATCTGATGCTTTTCTTTAAAATTAGCATTCCTTTCTGGCTACTTTGTATAGGTTTCTATGTGGGTACCTGTACTTTTGAGTGGGTTGAGGCTGAGATTTAGAGCATTTGAAGTGAAAGTACTTGATGAACATACTATGTGTGGAGAGCATTCACTTAGTATCCTTATCTTATTTTTGACCAAGAATTTGGAGGCTTTTGAATTGAAACTCTTCAACTGGTTCATGAGACTTATTCGTTAAGATAAGGCTTAGTCTACACTCATCAAACATATGGTCTTGATTCATTTAATTAATTACCTAGCAAAGAATAATAATTCTGGAACTGGACTACAGACCCACTTCATACCAGCAGCAAGGTTAGTAAAATGGTTCCCAAAAAAGTGGGAACCAATGAGAAACGAAACCCCTGACACTGCAGGCAAGCATCATAGGACATGATTAATTAAACAGATTCCCCCACACAGTGTATCTAACCCCTAAAGTAGACCTTTCTTTTCTTAGGACTCCATCATGTCCCTCGTCCAGCCCAAGCGACATTATAGTCTATACCTGTACCTGTTAGTGTAGGTTGAACTGAAAGCCCCTCAACACAATAGAGAGCCTCTGGGGTCCGATAGCCATCACAAGCGTGTGGTCTCTCTCTATCCCTCTCTGGTGGTGAAGCTGATCAGAGAGCCAGCTACTCTCAGTGTGATCAGCCTGAAGGCTTTGTTTGACCTTTAGCAGATTAACAGCGCTGGCAGTGCGGACTGGCTGCTGTTGATATTCCACCATTGGCTCTGATCTGCTATCATCTCCATTCATTGTGAAGATAAGCCCTGGCCGACACAGGTGACTTTCTGTCAGCACAGATGGAACTGCCAGAGAGCTGCCAGTTCGTAGCCGGTAATTTTACCCCGCAACCCTTTCACAGGATCTCTGCTTTTGTCTTCCAGTTGGAGCCGGAGGGGTATGCTTGGAGTGCTGATAGAGTGGAAGAATGAAATGCTAAATTACGGTCTGAAACTGAAAATGTGGTTATTAAGCCATAAAAGTGTCTTCTCTAAAAGAGTTATCTTAAGTAAACGGATTTGTAAGCTAACCCCTTAATTAGAGTTCAACAATTGGCTACACTGACTGTGATGCATGTTCGCATGTAACATCACCAAAGCAAATGTTTTTTAGTTGTTTTAAAAGTTCCAGCTGCATAAAGCATTCGTGTGCCTTAAATCACTTATGATAATTATCCAGAGACACAGGGCTGGGCAGGTTAGGGATGTACTGACATTTTCTAATTGGACGTGAAACAAACACCAAAACAAGAACAGTAAGCAAGATGTAGCGTTACAGGCCCAAGAATCATTGTTATCTACATTCACAGACAGAATAGACAAATATTTCTACACACACACACACACACACACACACACACAAGCATGCATGATGCAACAAGTCCAGGGCTTAGTCAATTTGTTTTGCAGCCTAAGCACGTTGGCCATGCCAAACAGGAAACATTTCAAACAGGAGAAAAAAAAAAAACTTGCGTGCAGTTTTTGCTAGTACCTCGAAGCCCACTACAGAGCCTTTGCTTGTCACTCCAGCGCATACAAGGGGAACTGGGAGGATGTGATTGGATGGTGGCACAATCTGCTCACCGAGGGAACAAAACAAGGCTGAGCTAAGAACCAGAACATCGCTGTTTTTAAGGACACTGCTGTTAACCGACATCCATATCACAGGTGCACAGCAGGCCCCACTGAAGTGCAGAGTGCACGTAATGGCAAATCCAAACAGATTACGGTCTCCCGATTGCAGCCGAGCGATTCAGTGCATGTGAGTTTATGTGCAGAGCGTGTACGTGTGACACAGATTTTCCATTACCACTTAGACAACAGTAATTACTTTCCTCACATTCAGAGGGCTGGGCACAGGGGGGTCAGCAAAGCCGACTCAAGCGATTTAAGGTGCAAGGGGTGAATGCATTTAAGCAGAGACGGTCGATGTGCTGCGACAGTGTTGGCGTGACTTACAGAAACCTACTTCTCTCTCTCTTTGCTGCCTTTCTCTATAACGCTGCCAAATGCAACTCTGCTCTGCTATCTCAGACAGCAACCAATGTGAAAGATTCATCACCGGGAGAAATTGTCAGTGCCAACCAAGGCAGTGGGGGTCGGGCGGCACTGGCGTAATGACCACTAAATGACCAATCAGTGTGCAATGGCAACAAATGTGAGATCTTCAGTCCACACAGCATCCTCCATCTCATTAAAACAACCCTGCACCTGTGGTCCTGCTGATGCACACATCTGTCAAATTTAACCCTTCTGCGTTTTCACAGAACACATAGGAAGTAAGGGCTATATATAAAATGAGTTGGTACTTTAAAAATGAAAGCACATAATTTACATATACATAAATGTATCTATTAGTGCTGTCAAACAATTAATTGCCATTAATCGTGTAAGAAAGTACACCCCTCAAAAGTGGACTCTTCCGAGCCCTCCCGCCTGTGTTAGTGACATGGACTGTTCCAAA
>JAUMHG010000059.1:10238146-10262411 GCA_032359395.1 Enteromius anoplus
TACAGAACCACACACAAAGCTTCCCAAAATAAATCATCCTAAAATACATTCCTGGTGTGAGACCTAATGTTCTGACCTGACATCCTGTGGCTGTTCAACAAATCCGAACTTACTTTAAGAGTAGTCAACAATCTTTTCAAATCGCATTCAAAATAAAAGTTCTTGTTTCGATTGCGATTAATCGCAAACAATCGCCATATTAATTATTTCACAGTGGATGCTGGGATGAAATGGGTATGAAATGCTACAGAGTATTTAGAGTATTAGAAAAGCTGCATGAAGGAGCATTACATCCTAATCTCTGTCAAAAATTTTAAATCGTAAGTTAAAAAGGCACAAAAATCTAATAAAAGTGGTTATTTTTCAGCATTATTTACTTGATCATAAATAACCTTAGAGCATATGAAGCTTCAGCTTTGAAGGCGGAATCTACTTTAGGAATCTTTACTCTGAGATGCCCATCTGAAGAGCTCTATCATTATTCCTCATACATCTCTGGAGTAATGAAGGCTCTCACCCACGAGAAAAAGGCTAGGCTTTATTAAGTGCATGTCCAGTGTGTTATGAAAGCAAGATGCATGGCTCAGCAGCATGAGAAAGAGACAGAGCCATTCACACAGGAGGTCAATCTGGAAGCCTGTTTCAGAGTATAAATAAAAAGATAATTGTGAAATGAGAATCAAACGCCGTTTTCAAATTTATCCACTTTGGAGAGCGTTTTCAAAAAGCTTTGTTTTCCTTGACCAAAAACGCCATCTCAGTGTGGACGAAGGCCAAAACGGAGAGAAAAAGATGCGGTTTCATACGAAAACGTATTAGTGTGGACATGGCCAAAATTGTCAGATATAAACCCACAATTATGAGAAATAAAGTTACAGTCACACTGAGAGATACAATGTTATATTGCAAGAATTCTCATTGCGTGATATGAAGCCACAATTATAATAAAGTCACAGTCACAGTTGAATGAATGAATGAATAAAGCATTTGTAAAGAAATGCTTCAGAAACAGGCTTCCTTGTTTATTTATCAATTATCAATTAATGGTACATTTCTATGAGTGGGCACATCTTTGCTTTTTGTGGTCGACTTTCTTCGTTCTTGTGTATGTTGGTAAGAGAAATATATCAGCTTTGTGGTGACTGCACTTCCCCAGTCTCCTTGTGAAAGTGCTGAATGTGGTTTGTGTTTATGCACCTGTCACCTGTCCACCACTGCAGGCTACAGGGGACAGACTGGTCGGCTCTGAGGCAAAGAGTATGGCAGGCAATGAGACCCTGTCACTACTATCTCACTACTCTCCTCAAACACACTCCAGTCTCTTTATATACCTGCTCTCTGCTCTGTGCTGCCCATTCTCTTTGCTCTGCCAATCCTGCTCATCTTTTAACTGATTTAACCTGATAGATTCTGACTTCTAACACTAACTACTAATATGCACCTCATTCCAGTTTAACCACTAACTGCATCTTCAATGCTATGGGATTAGATATGTGTCAGAAATATATTGTCATTGTACCAACATTGCAGCAGGCCAGTTGAAATGTCAGAAACAATGTATATCCTATTGAACGCGTTACTTTATTGAATAAGTTAAATATTAAAGGAAACCCTTTTTTATCTCAATAATTAAACATTGTTATTTAATCAAGTAAACTATCAGTCATAAAAGAAATAAAGAATGAATTGTTTGCTCTCTTTTTCAGCAATGATTAACACTGATGATATTAAAAGGCAATTCGTCTTTTATAAAACATCCAGATCTCACGTTTCACACAACTTGCTTAAAAAAATAATTAGCTTAAAACCTACATATTTATGCTAATATTGGCTTGGTACTAAAGTACTGGTACTTGACATATTGTGTATTTACTTAAGTGTTATAAATTGAGAGAGAATAAAAACACCTTAAATCAAGGTGAAAAAACTAACTTCGAAGTCAACTCTAAAAACCTTCCTTTGTTAACAGGTTTCCTCCTCCAGAGTAATTGTATAAATTCTGTGTTTTCATTCTCTCAGAATATATTTACACCTTTAATATTTTCATTCTGTTCAGCCACAAATCTAATCCCTTTCAGTGTTGTTTCCTCTTTAATGCTTGACCTTTTAAATTACTCACAATGAAACAACTACTAACTAAGTAGGTTGCCTGGTGTCTCACAGTACTAACAACTTAACGGCTACTAACCACTAAACTACTACTTTGAACATCTCTGAATATTCATACAAGATGTGTTCTAAAGGTCACACTTTATTTTAAGGACCAATTCTTGCCATTACCCAACCATTAACTATGACTTTTAGCTCAATAAAATCCTAATTTTCTGTCTATTACTAGATACAGTAGTTGTAAGGTTTAGATTAGTAGGCTAATATGTGTTTTATAAGTTCTTATAAACAGCCAGTGTGAACATTTTAGGCATGCTAATAAGCAACTAGTTAACAGTGAGAATTGGTCCAAATACTAAAGTGTTGCTGTTCTGACTAACCCACAGATACTAACAATTATATCTGTCTTAATGGACCTCTAAACTAAAGTTCAGGAAAAACGTTCATCTTATCCTTTCAATCACAATGCAAGGGAATATAAACTCCTTCTTACCCCGCTTCAGTTAATGAAGTATCCTGCAATATATCCTTTATTTCTACTTATTTCAGTTTTACAGTGGGGCCCACAAGACCACTAGTCCAAGTTTTTCCATAGTAGTTTCATACAATGTTTATTGTCGTAAATTCGTCCCAACCGTTAAAACTTTGTTTACTTCTAGGTTTAAATTAGATTTTCAATCACAGATTTTCTGTAGTCTCAGAATTTGGGAGCCTACTTTATATTTGATATGATATTAACTTAATTAAACAGTCTGAAGGGGATTTAGAGCTTGAGTTGACTCTCAAGCCCTTCATCACAGACGGCAAGCCAAATATGTTTACCTTCATCTATCTCAAGGATTATATGAACGTGTGAACTCGTGAATTGCATGTTAACAGCCGTTCTCACCTTACACTAACAAAAAAGTGAAGTGATCTGCATTCTAAACGTCTGCTAAATCTGTTATTGTGTGCTTTTCTTTCTCTCAGCCCTAAATTATCATACCTGATTAAAGCCTTAGCACTAATCAAGACGCTTGTTGATGAATCAGCTGTGACCATTACGGGATAAAACAGTTTCCCTGCACAGCATTTGCAAAACACCAGATTAACACACCATCGGATCATCTGTCACAGTTTCACCCTTGCTCTGTTCCAGAACCTAGTGAGCAGCCTACGGAAGCAGAATTTTAAGGCATCATTTCACTCTGTATGAGAAAGATGTTCTAAAAGGTTGCCATGATAATTTGTGCTGCATCATTAAGGCCAGATTTTAAAGCGCCAGTCCATAATTACAACACCTTCAGTGTAAAACATCAGATAAATTATATATAAATAGGAATCAATATACTGTGCATATATGCTTTTAAGGGTCTTTGACCATCAAAGCAACATACAATTGCAAGTAAAATCCTGTCACTTGTGAGGTTGCATTGCAGTTGAAGGCAGCTCCCTTTGTGGCAAGTAGCAAATACACACTAGGTTTTGGAATAGGGCTCCTTTGACTTTCCTGAAGCACTTTTGTCTTTACCAACATTTCTCCCAGATATTCTCCCAGTAATTTTTTTGCCATTTCCTGTGCTCCTGTTGCTTCTCTGTATGGTAACACACATTCTTATCTCTGATCATGCGAACTAAAATAAGAGCTTGTATTGCCTGCTGCTCTCTCTCACATTCAAATTAACAGGGAAACTTCACATTTACTGAGCAACTGCGTGCAACTGACATCACCAACGCGATAATTGCATGGCTGCTATTCATGTAAAAGACTTCTTAACACCTGCGCGAATGCCAAGAGAGCGTAAGCTCCACCCAGTCTCAAAATAACATGTTGTTCATCACAGGATGTTGAGGGCAACTGGTGTTCTCACAGTCATTTATTTTTTTAATGTCAATGCAATCCGGCCAATTAAATGAACCTACCTGTTTCCTCTCACCTCACATGAAGAGCTTATTATGGCACCAAAGATTTATAATGACGAAACTGAGGTAATAGCTATTTTCAACCCATTGCAAGTGTTTTTTATTTTTTGTATTTTCTGCATCACTGGCAGAATAGTGTATGAGAAAAGAAAGATACAGACTGTAAAGTACAGCAGCTGTCACAGTGCCATCAACGATGTGAAGTAAAACCATTAAAGGAAAATATATATTTCTGAAGCAGGCTGTAAAATGTCCCTCGGAGCTGCTCTATATAGGGAGCTGGGGGTTGGAGCCACCGACTCCAGAATGGAGATAATATAACTGGAAATGTGACAGGATGGGTTATAGGTGCAAAGCATCCAGCATTATAGACATAAATGGCTATGCGTCATGGTGCAGACACATTTGGCTGTTGTGCTTCGCCTGACATTTGTAATGGCTTCGAGACTGTTTGTTTAGACTACGGCGGGATCAGAGAGAGAAAAACAGCAGCCTTAACGCATTTCCTACCCATCAGCCTGCGGATTACCCGACCGCCATTAGAGTCGATTGCAATGGCGTAAAAACAACTTCATAAGATGGAGATCAAATGCACGCTGCTATCGAGTTGATTTTGCTGGTTTCTGTGCATCACAGAACACAGCTGTCACGAAAGCTCCTGACAGTCGCGGTTCTGCCTGAACTATGCAGGGAACTGTCCGTGGTGCTGACACAGATAAAAGCTGAGCTTTGGCTGTTAGGGGGCTTCAACCAAGCTGAAGCACACTAGCCTGTCGTACTGCGGTGGCATCTGTTGCGAGAGGCTTTTGAGCGGCGTCGCTGATAGGGATACTGATAACCAGGCTCTCACTCACTTTCAGCACCGTTCCTTCCAACCATACCTGTCACTGTCAGTGGCAATAAAACTAGGCTTTGGGCTAACACACTCAGACATAATGTGATCAGCTCGGTGGGCAAACAAAGTCGCTTGCCTTATCGAAATGGCTGCCAATTCGACAGCCGTCTGCGTGTAATCCAAGGATGCGAGTCACAGAGGCTGACAGCTCGCACATACGTGTATGCTTGCACCAGCAGACATACATAGCACACGTGTTTCCCTGCGTAAGCGCATTAATGACTGTCATCTACATTCATGTTATTAAATGTACACACTGCAATCTAAGTGACAAACAGATGCAGACTCACAAGCAAAACTCACTTCGCATATTTAATCTAACTAAAGGGCAGCGGTTTTGAATAATATATGAGCTATGTCCCTATAATGGCGAGGGGACAAAACAATCAATTTTCTTTATGAAAGAATGATGAAAATGAGTCAGATTTATCCCTGTCATTACAGAAGATCAAATAAGGAGATGGAGCGTGAGCTGGCAAGAGTAATTATGGAGTGAAAAAAGGAAGAAGGAAGTCATTTTGGGGGGGGGGAGTAACGTAAGGTTTAATAAAATGAAGGTTTTGTCTCCATTATCGCTATGAACAGGAGGGAAATACAGGGGGTTGTGCTCACAGAGGCGAGGCATTGTGGAATTTTGGGGGTTGGAATGAGAGGGACAAATGAACGAAAGAAAGGAAAAAATAGGAGAAATATCTGCAGGGTCCTCGAGGGAGCAGAGAGAGATGAAAAAATGACAGATGGACAAGCACTTTCTTTAAAGCTATTAGAGTGGGCCACAGCCATGCAGTGAGTAAATGTCAGAGAGGAGTTTGATGAAGATAAGCAGAGGGAAGATTTACACAGCTGAATAGGGAAGGAACCAATGTCCACTTCTCATCAATGAACCCTCTAACTATATTTATCAACTCACCCAAGTTACGTATCTCACAATCTTGCCTCGATCTATCCGACTGGCTACATGCAAGGAGACCATAGGGACTGGTGAGATAAAAATAGATCCAGACATAAAATGTTATGCTAATGGTTCCTGAGTGTAGTACAGTAAAACAGGTTTGTACTGTCAGCGTAGCAGCAGGGAAGGGAATGAGTACCCTAGTCCTTGGAAGTGACAGCAATGATCAATCAAGGGAAATACACTAATTGTGTGGCTAAGTCAATTAGAAACATGTACTTTTTAATTCTATAATTGGTTACATTGACAATTCTGACATAACACACTCAATTCCGCCAATCAGAAACAAGCTAGAGTGGTGACATTTAATCTGCACATGCTCAGTAGGATTCTCTCTAAGCATCGGGAAAATGAGCACAGTCATTCTACCTCAGCAAAAGTTTTCAGCAAAATACAGATTCTGAGGTTTAAAAGTTACTTTTTGGGTGTACAGCATTTTTCTTTGAAAACAAATGTATACATTTTCACCATTTATCCTCTGCTTCCCCTACTTTGATTGTTTAGAACGGAAACCACCTATTCCATTACAATGCAATACGCAGCAATATAAAAGGCATTTAAAGTTAAAGCAGTTTTCAAATAGTTTCAAAGGTCTCAGATATATGTTGATATATAAACATAACCCATCATAAAATCCTCAGAGTTGAACCTCTAATAATGATGTATAGCTTGTCTCTTTGTATTCGCCTGGTGACACTCATTGTATAATATATACCTACTTGTCTCAAAATAAATAGCATTCAGAGAGCAAAGAATACATCTTTGCATGCCTTGCAATACATTCACGGCAGACAAAAGCTAGCGGCACATCTGAAACAACAAATACACACAGTAAATTAAACAGTGACCGGCACTTAAACACTTGTTTACCCAAATGTATAAACAACTATCTGTTCTCTGAGATGCAGTTTTGGCGGAGCTTTGCACAGATTTAGAGAAAATTAAGTAAGATGCGATACTGCTCAGAAAAGTGTTGGTGGTTTGTAGGTCACAATCAGTACTTAGGGACTTTCAGTCTGGGGCAGCGACAGCACTCAACACTCTCTTTGGAGACACACAAGATGCATTTTTGCATTCAAAAAACATCTAGATGGAGCTCAACTGATGGAGTTGAGTGCATCAGAATGCAGGGGTCTTCAAAAGCAGAACTATTTTTAACTTGACAGGCAGTCCTAAAAACATGAGATGCAAGATGCAAGATGCTACACTGTCAGAAAAATGTGTACAACAGCTTGTCACTGGGGCAGAACCTTTAAAAGGACAACTTTGTAGCTTGTCGTCCCCTAAAAGGTGCATATAAGTATGATAGAATAATCTAAAAAACATTGTAAGAAGCATTAGGAGTAGACAAGTTCGAAAGTTGGCACTGTTACTACTACGAACCCTTTAGAGGTAAATAAGGTTCAAAGATGTCCTTTTGAGTGTACTGTCTCATAAGGTACCAATACAATTTGTGCAAGTGTTTCTGCGAGGAGAGCGCAAACATTAGAGTAGACATCACCTGCTGTCTGGCTCTTAGTACTCAATACCTGAGCAGTCAAATAGACCAAAATTTACAGTAGCAGCTCCAGTGAATGCATCAGTTAGATGCGAGATGTTACTAAATAGCATTTGCTAGGTGCAGCAGGTCTAAAACCATAATTTCTGGACCCAGTGGTAGTCGTTGTACCATGTAAGTTTAGTATCTGTCTTAGAGCACATTTAAAGGTCATGATTCGGGCAGTGGAGAGAGTTGGAAGACTGCTGGCATTTAGTAACAATACAAGAATGTTGGGAGAGTGTTGCGGGGCAGGACTAGAAAGTAGAGTGCGCTGATGGGCTGACCCTGCACGTGCCTGGCTCACCATGCGCTCCCTGGCCTCCCGCTGGAAGCAGGATTGATGAGAGTGGTCTGGCCACCAGACACCGGGCCAGATTACAAACACGGCGCTTTGTCTTTGTACACCACAGCTTCTCAGAGCATGGAGGCCCCACATTAATTGGTTGTAGTCCCCCGTTGAGAGAGTCCCCAGCTGTGCGGTTCACTTTCACTTCTCTTGTTCACCGAATCCTAATGCGACAGTGTACCGTTAACAGGGGGAGGCAGTGAAATTGTGTAAGCGTACATGTGTAGATATGCAGTGGGAGCATCTCTGCATGCAACTTTGTGAATTCTGCAATGTTAGCAAGATATGATGAAACACATTGTGTATATCTGAATCTCACACAGGAAAAGTGACAGGGAAAAATGTCTCAAAGGTGCTGTCAGTGGCAAGTAATTTAAATGCCAACTGAAAGCTATTGTTCTGAGGAATACTGTCTTAAATGGATGGTTCAACCAAAAATGAAAGTTTTGCCATTATTTGCTTACTCTCATGTCTTTCCAAGCCTGTATAACCTTCCTTCTTTTGTGGGATATAAAATATGTTTTTTTAAATAGTTTGGAATGACATGAGGTGAGTAAATGGTGAACTATCCCTGTTTTTCAGCATGGAGTCTGTCTTTTTTTGGCCAGTCAGATCAATTTCTTAAATACATTTCAAGCTTTCTATCGTTATGGGTTTGAAGCAAGGGTTCTGACCGAAGAGATCACTCTAATTCTAAGTCTGAAAGAAGTTTATTACATATTTACTTACAATTTACTATTGTTTTACTACATATTTGTAATAATGTGTGAATCAATCTAACACTAAAACATTCTTACTTTAGTAACATCATGGTTCATTTGCTGAGGCAGTCAAAGTCTAGCAAAATTAGCAATACAGTTTACAAATCTGACGAGAGGATTTTAGATTGGAGAAAAGACAAAAGTTCTGGTTAACACTGCAAAAAAATGTATACAAGACAAGTAACGTATTTTCAATATTCTGAATATACAATGACTCCAGTTTCAGTTTAGTCACAAGATGTATAGTAAACACAAGATGTGTGTTCAATTAATGTCTAAAACACTGGAGATGAGAACTGACCTGATGGTATATGCCCTATCGATCAATAAACACTCTGCACTTGAATTTGCACGCCTCATCCTCTCTCAGCCTCGTGACAAGAACAGCTTAATTTCAGTTAAGTTTAAATAATAGAAGAAATGTGCTTTTATTAAAGTGCCTTTATTAAAATTATAAGCTTTACATTTATGCTTTTAAATTCTCTAAATTTAAATTGGCTCATTTACTTCCATTGTAAGTAATTCAACAAATTCTTGATTTGATTTTAAGAAAATGGGGTTAGTCAAGTTTTGCGTGATAATAAACATTATACCACATACTGAGTCAATTGTATTAAATTCAAAATATTCCAAAAGCAATTATGAGGCAGCAGAAAGGGGACAAAAGGGGTCCAAAGGATAGCAGTTTGAGTCAGAGGTTTGAGCCGGATTGTGCTGCCTCATTTAGAGTCAGAGCTGGACTCAGCACAGACTAGTCAGCTGTGGAAATCATAGATGTGCCAGAGCAGCAAGTGCTCTGTGAGGTTTAGGGACAAAATGCACCTTGATGCTCTCTAGCCGCATTGGTTCTCGTGTCGCATTACTCCCTCTTTGAGCGCCATCCAGGGAGCCCAGAGAAAGAAAATCGCCTTTGAGCGCGGGTTCTCAGCAGGAACCCGTCTGTGTGCATGAATGTATGCAGACTCTAGAGAGGCCTGGCACGTTTATTATGCTAAATGTGACTCTTGAATCACAGCGAATGGCTGCTAATGAAGCACACAGGGTGCCTGGGCAACAGTAGGGTGAGCTCGCTGTTTATTAGTGGAGTTGCAACTTCTCTTTGGCTACATTTATATTAATTCATTTTTGCTTTGCAAAGATGGTGCAGATGAGTACATGGACTTATCATACTGCTTTCATACAGATGCTTGCTCTGAGACAAATCAAGAGGAGGCCATGAAAAAGCAAGGTAAAACGAAACAAAAATATATACTGATTAGGAACAACAGGCGAAGAACTCGGATGGATACACAAGCGGTATGCAAAACGAGACTAAATGTGAAGACGAGAGCGAGAAAAAGGCGAGGCAGAGGAGGAAAGATAGTAAGAGAGAGAGGTTGACCCAGTTTGCAGACACCATGCTGAGCTCCCAGCCAACCCTGCAATAAATAACCGAGTGCTAAAAGCAGTAGTTGTTATTATTTATAATGATAAAAAATAATAAAAATAAACAAAGTTATTATTACTGTTTTATATAAACATTCTTTTAAAAGCTTTTATTTAGGTAGGATTTAGTATATTGACAGTAAATAAATGTAATAAAATTGCAATAATTATACAATATAAGTTCCGAGTAATATTAATATTTGCTATATTGTTGGGGTTAGGATTAGAGTTTTGGCTTAAGGTATTTTTTGGTATTATAATAGTAAGTGCATGCAACGTGTAAAACGCAATCTGGTCTCATAAAAACATGTACCTCTGTGCACTTTTTGTGCAACACCGTTTTAACATGCCTTACTGCAAATTTAGCAGCAGTTTCAAAGAGAAATGTCCACTGAGTGGTGCTAAAACACAGATTTAATACGTGACCCCTGGTACATTTTTATTACTTTTAAACTTAAATCCATATTAATTATGCCACCTATTGAGTAATATTCAAGTTAATAGACAATAAGGTAATAATTAAGGCTAAACAGCCACTAATTTAGTGCTAATAAAGAAAGTTTGATAAATGTTTGTTTTTAAAACGACTAATTAATTGTAAATAACGGCTAATTTGCCCTTATTATATGTTCAGTTAATCATTAGTTATATGCGTGTTCATGCTTAAGTGATGCATAATTGTGAACAAGGTCATTCTAAATTACTCGTTTGTTTGTGCTTAACTAATGCATAATTCGGGCCCTTAAAATGTTTAGTTAATCATTACTTACTAGAGTGTGTTTTTGCTCAACTAATTATTAATTGGGAACAAATTAATCATTAATTAATGCTTAACTAATGCATTATTCTGGACCCTTAAAATAAAGTGTTATCAAATGTTATTCATTTATAAAAATATCAATGTTTAATCTTCTAATTTATTACTAACTATTTAATTAATTCATGGCAAAACCACAAACTTGGCAACAATAACAACATGCAAAAATACAGTATGCTCATTTTCAGTTAGACAGCTAAGCAGTAATTATATAAAATATTTTACCATGCATTGCACTATACAAAAAGCTGTGCAATGAAGATAACATAGGCATAAAGATATCACACTAATAACATTAAACGCTGTCGAAGTGTGAATCTCTGTCCTTTAACATTAATTTCCATCAAATAAATATTCATAAAAGCTCAAGGACAGCTTGCTCACACAATCCCATGTTGCATGTTGTCACTAGACTGTATCTACACGCATTTTTCCTCCTATTCAGGCCTTACTTCTCCTGCTTAGATGAGCAAGATGTGATTGTATTCTCAAAGTCAAAGCCACTATTCACCAGGGACTCACCAAAAGCTTGACAGGATTGTATGAGCTACGTGTGCCTATGCATTCAGAAAATCGTGTTGGGTGTGAATACGCTTACTGGAAAGTCCTCTTGCCCTTGTCAAGGGTCATGCCCCACCACAAACAATCAATCAATGAGCCCTGGAGCTTAGGGGTTACGCAGCCAACATTCCCTGTCTCCTTCAGGGAAATAAAGACGCACTGTTCCCAGCCCAGAAGTACACAAACACAGCAGGCCCAGATGTCCAATACAGCAACAGCATCCAGGAAAACCCACCAGCGGTCAGTGCTTTTAAAGTGACTGCGTGCATTACAGCTCACTAGGGTTTTATGTTGCAGTACACACTAGTGATTTAATGTTTTAGTGCTTGCTAGAGGTCTAATGTTTCAGAGTTCATTAGAGCTCTAATATTTTAGTACCTACTAGAGGTCTGATGTTTTATTGCTCAGCAGTAGTCTAATGTTCTGGCATTTTAGTACTCATCACAGGTCTGGAGTTTTAGTGGTCACTAGTGGTCTAGCGTTCGAGCACTCGCTAATGGTCTGATGTTTTAGCATTCAGCAGAGGTCTAATGTTCAAATCAAATTAAAAACGCTGTCCGCTTACAGTCTCAGGCTTCCTGCAAAAGAACTGTAGCATAATACATTGTAATTGCGTTAATGTTGTGCATGATTTCCATTATGGTAAAATTATTATTGCAAGACAAGAGAAAAATTAGAGCAAAGGAGAGTAAAAACCAATGTCACTGAGTATTTTAAATTGCCATTCATTATGAATTACATTGTGGTGGAGGGCTGCACTTTCTGAAATGTCAAGCATGGCAAAAGCAGGTGGAAGCTGACTGTGATTAATCAGTTTTAACCAAAGCAGCATTCGCCATTGACCCTAAAGCAGAGAGAATCATAGGCTTTTAGGCAGTTTTCACACTCAGATTGGTTGCATGATCCGAACTTGAATTCAATTCCACCCCCACAGGTCACTTAATACAATGTATTATTTGGATTCAATCCATGGTACATTTGCATCATCTGTAAGTACAACAATGTGTAGGCTACTGATGACTGCTGGTTGCCTGCTTACTACCCTGGCCAGGAAACAACTCTTAAATAAAACTGAAAGCATTGCTCATCACTATGGCTGGGAAATATATATCTAAAATATTGCATTGATTTTAATGATCTCACCAGTAGGCTAATATAAATAGCATTTATTCAGTTCAATTCTTTCAAAAAACTGTGATTGATTGATATATAGTGTACATAAATGTAATCACATTACACAACTTACTGTACAAATAACGTACAATTATAATTGTGTTTATTTAGTGAAAAGCATGGATCATTTTTCCATTAAATATTTTCAGTCTACTTGGCAACAATAACTAAAAACAAGCCATTTCAAAGTTATTCAAAAAATATGAAGATTCTGTATAATATGAATTCCATCAAATGGTACATTGCCCAGCTTTATTGTTCACTTTCGATTTACTACAAAAGCATGCACAAAACAGCACTTGAATCCACTGCCCACACAAAGCAATTTCTTCAGAGACAAACAGCAATTAATATGATCATAAATTATATGTCATCAACAGTGGTTCACTTCCACAAATTATATCTGATTGCTTTCACACCAATTACAAACTATACTGGCGTCCGACACTTTACATCAACAACTGTGTGAAAATGCCCTTGAGAATGAACGAATAAACACAATGCCACACAGTTCCATTTAAATATGGGAAATGCATTCACTTTTGTGCTGCTTGAGCTTGTGCGATGTAGTACAGTACCCCTAATGAGGAGAGAATGTAATATGAATCCAGATGTGCTCATTATCAACCTCTGTGCATGCCAAATATATACTCATAGGAGAGCGGAGGGAGGAAATATTGTAAGCAAATGAGGACACTGATAGCGTGCATCAAAAGAGTTCTTCACATGAACAATCAGTTCCAGAAGTGCATCTTGTGAACAGTTTGTTCGGACTAGATGTGAATGTGTCTATGGCATGTGCTCGTGTTTCGGCTCGAAACATGACTTTTCTCTCAAAGGGCATGATGGCACTGATCCTGTCTGGCTACGCTCCACCACCAACATCATCAACATGCTTTTATCTCTTAGCCACTCGTCTTGATGGATGACTCTCCAAATTTTGCTCTCCAAATTAAATCCTTTGAAATCTCTTTGTTGACTGCCTTATTATTTTGGCTCTCTGGCTCTCTGTGAGTTTTAAAAGAAGAGTTCATCCAAAACTGAAAAATCTGTCATTTACTCACCCTCATGTTGTTCCAAACCTGCCTTTCCTTCTTTCTTTGAACACAAAAAGATGATATTTTTCAGTGTTCTGGAGTTTTTTTGCCCATACAATAAAACTCAGTGTTGTCCAGCGTGGTTCTTTTAGACCGCGCTGACTTTCATTGTGGACAAGTTCACAGTTCAGACACATTCAAAACATCTTCTTTTGTGTTCCATGAAACGAAGTGATGTAGGTTTGGACCGACGTCAGGGTGGTTAAATAGTCCACTTATTTCTAAACTATCCCTTTAGCACGGAGATAATAAATAAATGCAGTAAAAAATTAGAGCTGACAAACATAGAGTCATGTAGATTATCTGCAGTCTGCATTCTCATATGCTCAATAACTCATTCATGTATATGCTAGGCAGTATATGCACACCTGAGATAGCGAGATAGTGGGTAGAAAGAACCATATGTGTTGTGACACCCTGTCGCCTCTGCCTGCCTGAAAGCAGGAGATAAGTGCAGAAAAATTATGGCGGGAGCTGGCGGAGAGGCTGGCGGAATGGAGCGAGAGAAAGTGAGAAAGACAACAGTGGCTAAAGCCATGAAGACACAGACAGATCAACAGATAGAGTGTAGCCTGCCACCTGCATAATGCTTGGCAGCTGAGAGCTGTATTGTGCTTCTCTCTTTATTTGTTTCCTGAGTTATCTGGAGAGCGGATTTTGGGGGTTCAATCTTGCTGATAATAAAGGGAGGTAATGAGGACTCCAGCAGCAGACAGCTGCAGAGCCAGCAGTAGAGCACATGGGAGCAGCCTCCTTAATACTGTCAGACACATGCTGAGAATAGTAGCATGCGCAGTCTACTTTCAGTCACCGGTGTTCAACTGACTACTGGACTGTTGGTGAGTTATGGTTTACACTCATTAGCTGTGTTCTGAAACCCATAGAGCTGCTTTGTGGCCTTCTGTATAGGCAGTTCCTTAAACAACATGGAAACTTATAAATGCCATATTTGGAAAGCTTAACTCGGGCAGAAACTCAAAAAGCTCTTTTTGATATTGGATAAAAAATATTGAAAACCTTGTTTGCCATCTTGGATTTATTTTTCCAGCTGAGCTTACAGTAAGGATAATGGAGATGTTGACTTACCGTACAATTTGGCAAGAACAAGGTATCTTAAAGTGTTACACTACCCCAAAATTAAAATTTTTCATTAATCACTTACCCACATGTCATTCCAAATCCGTAAAAGGTTTGCTTGCCTTTGGAACACAAATTAAGACCTTTCGGATTTTGTGACTGTCCCATTGACTCCCAGGTAAATAACACTGTCAAGGTCCAGAAAATTATGAAAGACATCATCAGAACAAGTCCATCAGTGGTTTAATCTGTATTTTATTAAGCAATAAGAATGCTTTTTGTAGCACAAAGGAGACGAATTTTGAATAATTGCTATTTTTCACGGTGTGTGTGCGCGGTTGTTCACTTCTCACTGCTGTGTAAATGCACTTGGATGGGTTAAATGCAGAGCACAAATTCCTAGTATGGGAAACCATACCTGGCCACATGTCACTTCCTTTCCTTTTCCTTTTTCCTAAACCACTGATGGCAGATTCTGATGGTGTCTTTCATACTTTTCTGAACCTTGACAATGTTTATTATTTGGCAGTCAATGGGACAGGCAATAGCCGAAGACAAATTAAGCTTTACGGGTTAGGAACGATATGGGCGTACGTGATTAATAACACATTTTTAATTTTGAGGCTGAGTCATTTTCATATATATTTGTTTCTGGAACATAATGTCCTCTAAAAGTTTTGAAACATTTAAACATGCATTACTGTTCAAAATTTAGTCCAGCAAGGATCCATTAAAATTATCAAAAGTGACATTTATAATGCTTCAAAAGATTTCTGTATCAAATAAATGCTGTTCTTTTGAACTGTGTATTCATCAAATAATCTTAAACAAACAAACAAACAAACTAGCATGGTTTCCACAAAATTATTTAGCAGCTCAACTGTTTTCAACTGTTCTCAAAACCTCACACCATTAGAAACTCATAAAAACATGATGGATCTTGAATACTATTTTCTGTTCTGTCCGGCACAAGTCATTGGCTCTGGGTGCATCCCTTGCTCAGATTCACACTAATGTTACTCGACCTCTGTAATCCTGAAAGCAGCATCCTTGTGCTGAGTGCAAAGTGGTCTTCAGGCTACAAACTAATTGTAGGCACTATTAGTTCTGTACAGGCTTTCTGAAGGGAGCAGGCATTAGCGAGGCTAAGAATCTCCCATCGCTTTAACTCTGGACTCTGTCCAGCCCTCCTACCCCTCTGACCGGAGGCTTTGCTCCACTTCCACTTCTATATTTAGAGGCTGCTTGAACAGCAATACTGTGTAGCCTGGCCTCAGTGAAATGGGCTAATAAGTACAGCAAAAGCCCAAAGTATGTTGTAATGATGTAAACCAGACAACCTCTGAAGACATTGTGTGTGGTCCCATGCATGGTTTTGATGGCGTTGTCGGATACATGGAGACAGCACAGCTGGACTCGCATCACACGTCCCGACTAAGTGAGATAAATGGCACGGCATTCACTCCTAACTGGGAGCGCCGCTAAAAGGCCTCCCACATGCCATACACTATGTAATGATCATAAACTCTCGCCCCCACACAAGTACGCTCACTCGGCGCGCTCACCGTTGTGTGAAGGCTCTTGTAGTGTAACGTTCTTTTAAGGGAGCCCTAGGGAGACAGGTTCATCCAGAGAAGAGATCGCTTTTCCCATCATCCCCAGCCTCTAATGGACTTGTTGTGTGACGGGGCAAGAGGGGCCCTTGGAAGTTTCCTAGAAGATTTTTTTCCAGGCGCTGAAGACTTCAAAGGTGCCCCAAGCTGTACTGGTATTTTGGTGAAAAGGTTAATGCTGTTGATAAGAAAAAAGGGGTGAAGACAGATCATTTGATGGGAAATAAGAATGCTAGGAGTACTAAACAGGTACAAGACCAAGCAATGCGATATAAGGTCATGTCCACTTAAATTCAACTTGGGCTTGGAAAAAGGTGCCTGTTGGCCACATTTGTGGACAATGATATTGCGTGACATGTCGTAAAACTTTTAAAGTGAAGTTTCCAGTGAGTGGCTTTAAAAACACATTCAGCTTTGTTCAAAACAGATAAACTTGAATGTGGCAATTTTGGTTGTTGTATGTATCACAACTTTGTTGAAATAAACTGTGAGTTGTACTTGAAAGGTTAGTGGTATGTTGAATTTGAAAACAATGCACTGCCATACCTTAAAACTTACAGACACTGTTAACAAAAGCAAACATGAGATAAATATGAAGCAACCATGTTGTTTCAGCTTGCTTTTGCAAGCTGTTTTGTCATGAGCTTTGTTTCATTGGATTCTGGCATCCCGAGTGTAGCACTGTGCCAGGTGCGGTACAGAGTAAGTTTACTACACTAGGTTGTGAAGCAACTGTAAACCGCCTTGTTCTGCGTGACCTTCATTTTGAAACTTCTCCAGGCCCCCAAAACACCCCCGGACCCCCAGAGGGTTCATTCACTTAGAGCTGTTACACAGGTAATTTTTAAAAAATTCAAAATTGGGGCAATTTGTATTTGAGAACTGTATGTATGTTTATGGAGCTTTGGAAAAAATTAGGTAGAGGCATGTTTTTCCGTGAGCCTGTTGCTTCAATTACACTTACAAGACCAGCAGGATGTATTTAAGGAGAGATTACCTTTCTGGTTTTCCATTAGATACACTGGGAAAACTGGAGAATAGGAGCGACAGGGAAAGCCAGACACGTTGACAGAGACCTGGATTGAAAAGGAAGCGTATCAGAGAGGCAATCACAGAGGGATAGTGAGCGTTTGAATTGTCTATTTGAAATTTCATTTGTTGGAAATGGGATGATGGAGCAAAAATAGTCTGAGAAAAAAGAAAGACACTTACAGATGGAGAATGATTCAGCAGTTTAGGTTCTTGGCTCATAAAAGACTGTGAATTTCTGTCTTCTTCAGGCGTACAGCTGCCAGGCTATTTAGCATTTAGCATTAGCATCTAAATCAGCCCAGAAGCACTTTGCAAACTCGCCACATATGGCTGCCGACACCCCTTGAACCAGTTGCTTAGCCGCATAGTTACACCCCTATAATTAAGGGATAATAAGTTTGCATAAAAAGTCATGCAGCAGCATTCCTTCAAGGAAGCGCAGCGTCTAAATGTAAATGTGCAAATTTTCAACATGGTTAAATATATTTATGGATTCATCTCAGGTCAACGAAGAAACACACATACACACGCACACACTTAGAGGTGCTGAGGAAAAGGGCTTCTGAGTGCAGTATTTTTGCAGCTTTAAGCAATTCCCAGTCCTCTGTCATGCTTAAATACTTTTTCCATGTACCTACTTCCCCATCCTCCAGGCACTTCTAGGAGAAGGACAACATAAAACGACAGAACATTCAGATCCAGTGTGCTATTCTAGACCCCTAATCCGAAGTGTTAGTGTGGTTTAATACAAGGTTCTCTGCCCAAAGTGCCCGTGTATGTGTAAAAGTAAAGGTTTATTATAGGTTTATATTTTGGCTTTGAGAGTCCCAAACAACAGGCCGAGATGCATGCAACATCAGTTACACACATTGTCTTACAATATGATTTACCTTATTGCTCAACAACTCTCAAATGAATGGCTCAGCAATTGGTTTTAACAAACCCCTAATGTATCATGTTGATATCAAAATTAAATTATGACAGACAATAACTACATGGTGTACTTTTAGATTTAAACCTTTTCAGGATGTTTTCATTCACTTAAAGCTACATTAAAGGTGATATGCATTTCTTATCATCACTGTGTAAAACCGCTGTGCTGCCAATTATTTTGGTGAAAATTATGTTTTTGTTCATGATTTTTGGTGAATAAAAAGTTCAATATATATATTGTTGTTTAATTTCTTATTCATATATGTGTGTGTAAAATACAAGTATATGTAGTTTTTTTTTTTTTTAAACACAAGAAGTGCCTTTGTGTATGCATTTATCTTCAAAGACACATATGCACTACAAAAGAAAAACTTCTGTGTGGTTGTGCCTGTACTTGCAATGCAAGCTATGTGTAGTTCATCACTGCCGCCCCACTCCCTCCAGTCTTGTCTCAACAGATGTTACTATCGAAATTTCCAGTAGGGTTAGACTGTTAGATGTCAAGGTCAGCATAGCTCACTGACCAACTGTTGCGTGGTATTCTAAGCGGGCATTGACAATGGTGACATTTGTTCTGCCTTGTTTGCTAGATGCAGTCATACAGGGGCACAGCGTTGCACGAAAGGTCAAAAGAATGTCCTCATATTATACCGGTGTCCCTAAAAATCACAGCACTTACCTGCGGTTATGGCCTAATGGATAGGGAGTTGGACACTTAACCCAAATGTCATGGGTTCGAGTCCCAAGTCCGGCAGGGATTGTGGGTGGGGGGAGTGAATAACCAAAGCTCTCTCCACCTTCAATACCATGACTGAGGTGAGACCCTTGAGCAAGGTGCTGTTCCCCCAACTGCTCCCTGGGCGCTGCAGCGATGGCTGCTTACTGCTCTGGATGTGTGTGTGTGTGTGTGTGTGCGTGGTTGTTTACTTCTCACTGCTTTGTGTGTGCACTTGGATGGGTTAAATGCAGAGCACAAATTCCTAGTATGGGAAACCATACCTGGCCACATCTCACTTCCTTTCTTTTCCAATGACAAATAACAATGTTCACAATTATTCATGGGAAAAGTCTTTTAAGAGTAGTTAAAAATTGTGAGTTATGTTTTTAGAAAATGAATGATTGTATTAATCAAGTTTTACAGCTTTCAGAATCTTTACATTCATTTCATCCAAAGTTTTGATGAAGAAAAATATATTGAACATGATAAACTCATCAAATCAGAAGTTGCATTTTTCCAAACACCAGAAACATTGTAGAAAAAAAAAGTTTCTCTGTTTGAAGGACAAACCTTAGGTGAATTCTCAAATCAATAGCCTGCGGGTCTAAATCGAGTAATTTTTTTCCCCTCAAGTGCTTCAAAACTCCATCTATGCCTTGCACCTTAAATATGTTTTTGTATTATTTTTAACATTTTATATATATATATATATATCACCCTGATATTTACTTTACTTAAAAAATGCATTTTAGCTTTGAATCTAGTCTGTTCATAATTGACACTTATTATAATATAACTTATTACCGAAACACTTAAAAACCTTGTTAAACCTATATATACTCTATTACATTAAATCTAGCAAACACATACTGGTCTTTCTGATGCTTCAAAAACTACAACGTTTAAACTTTTCTGAGGGATTTTTTGGGCTTCAATGACTGTGCAGAATATTTCTATACTTTCAGCAAGTCTGTTTGTTGTCTGCCTGTCTATAAACATCACTGATAAGGCCAAGAGCAAGGTACTGCCTATCTCATCAAAGCCTATGCTATTTAAATCAGCCCTGCTCTCAAGTACCCGACTCATTCCGCCCGAGTTGTGCTTTTCTTCGCTGTCATTTCGCTCTGCGCCCTCTCGTTCCCTCCTGGCTTCTATGTCTGGCATATGACTCATAAGCAGTTGGCGCTAAGCGTGTAAGTCTTTATTGCCCTCCCATAGGCCCCCCAGTGCACTCAGAGTTCTGTTCTCTTTATTGGTGGGTGGAAAGTGTACCATGTGTGTTTTCACAGTGCCGATAGATGATTTTTAGCTCAATCCTATTGCCCACTCCACATACAGACACACACACAGAAGTCAAAAACACTCTTACAGGTTTACCTTCTTGTCAGGTGTTTGATCCTCCTCATACAGCCAGCCATGCACAATACACTTATTTCATTCATCCTATTCCTCCCAGTCGCACCCCTCAAACCGTCTGACTGCGGTGTTCCCCAGGGCTCTCTCTTCGCCATAGCCTGATATCATTTTGCTAAAGCAAAATAGATGATAATTAATTGATAACAGATGGATGAGTTAAAACAATGGTGGGTTACAATAAAGCACCTCTGCGTCGGCTGCTGTCACACGAAGCACGGAAAAGTGGAGAGAAACCAGACTCCCAGAGCTCCAGGGGAACGTGAACTCAATGATGCATCAAGTCCTGGACTGTCTCCTCCCTATCACATTTAAATTAATAATAATAACGATAATAAATAAATGACAGAATAATAGAAACATAATAATAATGACACACATACAAGATCAGAATTTGGAATCATTCATTTTTGTATGTTTTTACAAATGTGCATTCGTTTCTATTAAACTACTCTTTAGCAAAGTGACATGTGTACGCGCTCTGGCGTAGTCTGTGAATGCGCCAGAAGTGATCTCTTGCATAGACATATGTCTATGATCTCTCACATGTATACGTGCGCGCCCCCAGATCATTTGTATATGCTGGTGTACGACAGTTGAAAAAGGAATACTGTTCGTTTTCTCACACAAACCACTCATTTTGTGTCTTAGGCCATCAATGTATCGTTACGATAGGGTATGGTTTCATTTGGATTTCTCTGTGCATGTTTTTGCTCTCATAGAGAAAGGTCCCTATACTGACATTATGAGTGTTGGGCAAGTTACTCTGAAAATGTAATCAACTTACTGATTAGCCTACTGATTACTCCTTTTAAAAGTAATCACGTTATTTCAGCACTCTATTGCTCAATGCTGCAAACAGGTGTTATACATACAGGTGTTCATGTTCCTTTATTTGAGCAATAGATATTTTATGCTGAACTATTTCTATTTTGCAGGTGTCCCGTAAATCATTTTATTCTCCTGCATCTGGCTCGCATGAGCGTCTACAGGCAACACACACACACATGTTGTTTTTTGTGATTTATGGGGACTCTCCATAGGTGTAATGGTTTTTATACTGTACAGACTGTATGTGGTATTGCCCTACACTGACCCTATACCTAAACCTACCCCTTACAGGAAATCTTCAAAAAAAAGCACCATTTAGTATGTTTTTTAAGTCTTTTGAATTACGGGGACACTGAAAATGTTCTCATAAATCACCTTCATATTGTAAAACCTTTGTCATACCCAAGTCTTTATACATATTTGTGTCCTCATAACCACATAAACATGCACACACGTGTCTACCCGCACACGCCCATCTCGTCCACGCTCTCTATAGCGTCCTGTCTCGCAGGAGAGATGTTTAATGCACTGACACTGTTCTAAATAGTGCGTGCGCTACACGTTTTTTTTACAATCTAAAAAAACCCACTGCATTTTGTCAGCCAAGTAAAGCGACAATAATGCAGAGCGTCCTCGGCTTAGTGACTATGCTCTAATTACTAACACGTTAAATTACTCTGTTACTAAAAAAGTAATTAAATTACGCCTTACTGGCCTCACTGTATATGACGGACTACAGCGGTTTGACTTACAAATCTCAAAATAGAATCTTAGATGCCCGTTTCTCACCTACAGTCACACAACATGCTTTTCTTCCCTACAGGCACTTTATTTGCCTTTTTCTCAGTGATTGTATTTATCTGTTGTTTTACCGTGGTCAACTCGCACACCCCAGTCCTCGTTATGTTCGCTGTAGGCCGCTTGTCCGCACTTATCAAGCTTGAGAGCTCATTAGATAAATCTGGCCTTTTTCACCGACGCTGCTCTCACTGTCCGAGAACTGAAGATAAACAGTGGGCCACAGAAGATCATGGCAGGCATTGTTATTTATAACAAAGGTCACTTGAATCAACACAAATGCCATTGCAAAGACTCTCATAGTGCCCTCCAGAGCCAAAGGTTGCAGGTACAACAGATTTTACCAGATACACATAATACCCATCATGCCCTCTGCTCCTTCTTAGTTATTACTTTATCACTCTGTAAAAAAGGAGAAGGGGGCTGTTCATTCATTCAGCAGTCAGCACACTGCTACTTTTGTAACACAAAAGGACATATTTTGAGAAATGTGTGTGTGTGTGTGTGTGTGTGTGTTTATTATACAGTGAAAGCCAGTGGAGTTCTGGTCTAATGTTGTTTAAACTATCATCGTTCTATATTTATGTTTCAGCTTTTGCGTTCTCAAAGCACAACCACAAAACAAAGAACTATTGTGTAAAAAAAATACAAAACAAAATAAACTACCCTAAAAAAAGTTGAGAGAATTAATTCATACAAAAATAAATTATCATTGAAAAAAAATAAGCAAATTCGTAAACAATTTAGCCATTAATTCACACAAGTATAGACTAAAACAATAATAGCATTTCATAGAAGTACTTTCATTATGAGTTTTACTATTAGTAATAGATACAATACCAATCTTTCTTTTCAGTGAGAAAATCAGTATTAAAACAAAGCAGATTTCACCTAATGCAAATGTAACTTATCAAGTACATCCTTGCATGACTTGTTACCTAAATGAACATTCCTTTTTGAGAATATTTTCTTTAGCATGCATTTCTTTGCCTCGGTGCAACTCTGGATACAATAATAAAATTGCGATCACTTGCTGTAAATGGATGATATCTATTATTGAGGTCTCGCTCCTCTGATCTCCAATTCCATCCTGAGCCAACGCACCCTGTTGTGGCAGCCAGTCGCAAGGAAATTTAATCACAAGAATCAGTAGCAGCTGGATTATTTCCTAGAATGGTAACAGTATCATGCCATTTTGATGAGTTTTCCAAAAGGTCCATAATATGGAAAATGTGGAGCATTCATATTGCTTGGGTGTCATTATGGATTGCACTATATATACATAGATACAGACCATTGTAGCCATAATAATTCATAATATTATCTAATGATGGTGCTAAATGATAAATAGAGCCTATTATAGTGAGTTATGGCTATTGAACATACTTTCACCCAGCAGTAAATATGCTCTTTTGAATATGAGCTTCCTGTATGGGCCTATGAATACATTGTAAACTAAAGGCCTAGTATACAGTACCGAGCTTTTTTTTCCTCAAGCAAAGCTCAAATCACATTTTGCCCCTGAAAGGAAAATGTTACCAGTGAATCTTGATAACCAGTTTATTAATTTACAATTATGCAATTATAACACTATTTAATAAAGTTATTGCATTACATTATATTACATTATGACATTATGTAATAAAGTGCACATCATATTATATCACCAGAAGTTCGACATCACAGCCTTAACAATAATTAAAGGCAAACTACTTCCAAATGATCCTACAGTTTAGAGTAATTAAACATTACTTTCTAATTTCTCTAATGAGAAGAGTTGATAGAATTCAGATTTGTCATTTGTCATTAAAATACAAGGTGGTACAGACATTTCTGTCAGATTTAAAAAAAAATGAATGGCTTTGCAGGGAGATATATTGAATATAAATATATATCAAATATATTGATAAAATAAGCCACTGAGTCACTGAACATTAATAAGGCAAATTAAATCATTTTGTGCTGCGCCAGATGAGCAACAGATTGGAGGACTCTGTAACATCTTGGTTCTAAAAAACATGTAGAGCTTGAACTCGGAGGGGTCTTAAAGCATGTCTTAAAACTCTGTAATGTTGCAGAAAGATTAGTGTAACGTCTGGTGTACACGGAGAAGGAGAGCGCCGGAGACGTAGATTCAATAAACATCTATCTTTTAATAATAGATCCACTATAAACATACAGTCACCAAACACATACATTGACGGACAAACTAGAACTCAAAAGACAGGGGTTTTGTACAGGGGAGACTAATCACGAGACAAGACACAGCTGG